>CP135568.1:6048050-6319956 GCA_032401905.1 Swietenia macrophylla | reverse complement strand
GTATAAATGTAAAATAATCATAAAATAAAATTATTTTTCCAAGAATGCCAAGCTGAGGCTTGAGAGCACCGGATAAGATATACTAATGTAACGTTATGACTCCCTGGACAAAACCTGAAACCTCTTTCATAAAACTCGAAAACTCCGTGGCTAACGTTGAAATCCTAACTTCAAAACAAAAGTTGAAACCGTAACTTGAAAACTATTAACACAACTTGAAATTTCAGCAGCATCTTAATATCCCAAAAGAGTTCATGCAGTATGTATCTTTCATGTATACTACAAACATTGACTGAAAAAACCCTGATTGTCTACCTTCTCCAACCACAAGAGTTCCACACTAGTAAAATATCTACAAACCTCAAAAACATGCACGAGATAAAAAATACTTGTACTAAGAAATGTCGTGTTCATTCCTCGTCGCTATCATAAACAACAGCCATCCGACGATGTGTTGGCATCTTCCTTGGAGGAGAGTCCTCATCTGACTCAATTCCCCTGCGCTTGAGACCGCTACCAGATGCCTTCATCTTCTGCTTAGGTTCCTTCAGAAATAACCAATAAAAAAGAATTACAACGTTACAAATAAAAGAACTTAATTCTGCACAATACAGCAGAACTAAATCATGTCCCCATTGTAAACCACCACTTTCCAAAATAATGATAAAGAATAAGATATCAAAATAATAACAATTATAACAAGACATAACCAAAATAATACACATAATGTCCGAGGATATTCATCCAGATAAGCTAGCAGGGCAGGTGTTGAAGCCCAGGACTAAAGACCACTTACAAAGTGAGAGATAATTATTGCCACCAAACAAAAATTAATTTATATCCTGGAAAGGCAAATAAAGTTTTTTTCCATGGTTGTGTGATGACCTAACAGTTGAAAATAGTAGTAGAGTTTTGACATAATTTGCACTTTCAATGTCATTACCTGAAAGTTGCAATATCAAAATTGAGAAGACTCCAAATTTAAAAAGACTATTAAATATTTTAATGCATAATTTCAGGAGTAAAGTGAATTCCCAGGTATAATTTTTATACCTACTCATGTATGGTAGAAATGCATCCTGTAGAGAAACAGTAAAGTTAAAACATCTACATACCTCAGCCTCCTCCTCCTCCTCCTCAGATGCTCTATTAATATCTGGCTCTTCTTCTTCATGCTCTTCTTCCTCTTCTTCTTCCTCTTCATAATCCTGTTCTGGCTCCTCAACCCTCTTTCGTGGGGGAGACCTCACATCTTCCTCCCCATCAGTTTCATATTCAGACTCCTCTCTCTCACTGTCAGAGAACTCTACTGGAAGCCGAGATGCTTTAGCAGCAGGTAAGGATGACGACTTGTGCAGTATGTCCCTGTGTCCCTGTGACTGATAACACAAGGAAGAGAGATCATCAAAACAAGAAATTTTGAGGTAAATTAAAAGAAATTTACTCAGAGTTCAAGTAGCATACCTTCTTGGCATGGATAATGCGTTTCTCTGCTCGAGCTTCTGCTTCCAGTTCTTCCTCAAAGCGGCGTCGGGAATGACGAGAGTCATGATAATCTGTTTCATCATCCTGACCAAAATTGGAAAATCAAGAAATTTTGATTCAGATCTAAACAGCATGAACAGATCAAAAGATTAAAAAATGGGTGTTTAAATGAGACCATCAACTCTAATGTTTGTACCTAGTTTGAAGATATCAATTAATAGAAAATATAACAGTCTAATTATTTGCAGATGGTGTGGAGAAACAAAAGTTTAATGTGCACAAGTGCGCGCGACCGCGCACACACAAAAAGCACAAACCTCTTCGAGAGCATCCTCCAAATACCCAGTTGAAAGTTGGTGCCTCCTATCTACAGTTTGCGTGTACTTTCTGTTAATCTTTTCCCTCTTCCGGTTTAGAAGTACATTAGCTCTGATATTTTGACTTTCAGCCTATAAACAATTTGGACAATCAAAATCAAAATTTTCTTGTCAAATGGGTATCATCACAAACAACCAAAACCTCAAGTAACTATTACCCTTTCTTTCTCCTCCTTCTCTCTCTCAGGATCAATGTCAGTAATGCAGTTCTTAACCTTATAAACCTTTTTATGCCGCGAGTCAACAAGGGCAGTCAATAATCTATGTGAATTTGATGACAAGGATGATGGAATAAATCTCATCTTCTTTAAAATTCTTCCTTGTGATTGGAGGATTCCCTGCAATGTGACACACGAGAATTCAAGGAAAAATTCTTCATCAATCCAGCCACCCTAATACACAGAACATGGCAGTGCTGTGCAGTATTTAGATATTAAAAACATAAATGAATAGAAAAGGCAGAGAGAGGTAGTGCTGCACAAATGCAAAGAAGATCTAGCATGAGATTTAAGAATCACAAAGGCCAAGGTTGGATGTAAAAATTCTAATTCTGGAAACTGAACCTAAAAGCAACAGCTTTAGATGTGTTAAATGTATGAAGGCCAAAATCAAGGTCTTGAATAGCTGAATACTATTGCAGATGTAACTGAACACACTGATTCCCTTAAATGCAAAATCCGGTCAATAGATCTATATAATTAACAAATACCTCTCCCCAACATTCTCTTTTCCAAAAATTATAATAACAATAATAAATAAATAAACAAAGACAACAACAACGAAAACCCCTCCTCGAGGGGATCCAAGTTTTCACAGTCCATGGCAGCACATGTAGCCTCAGTGGGATGTCAAAAGTTTGAAAGCATCCAATAACAAATGAGAGAAAAGGAAAATAAAAGCTTTCAACAACCTAGCTTTCCAAAAGAATCTTAGGAGGGGACAGTTATACTTTAGTAAAGTTAGAATAACTTAGATAAGACAAAGGCAGTATCTAATTTTCCTCTGAACTCAGACATCGTAGAAGTCGCATGTGAAATAACCAAAACCAGATGTTGAAGATCACATGCTGCTTCTTCTGAGACCATCACAAAGTATGAAGTTAACTGATGTTGACACCTAAAAACAATAGAGATATATATATATGTTCAAACACTCAAATGACGAATAATTGTTGTTGATCTGCTGACAAACAGTATTAAGGTCAGAAGTCAAACTTGCGTGCAAGTGCAAAGTGTAAAAGGTCGGAAGGGAAACTTACATTCAAGATGCATGGATTTTCCTATGTCTCCTAAAAGTGAAAATAAAAAAAGGATGGAAGGACTGACCAATACCAAAAACTTGAGTAGGCTCTCATAGGTCATAAGATAAGACATATGACAAGAAAAGTGAGATCATATTCTTAAAACCCGTAAACAATCAAGTTTCGTAGAAACTTAAAGAATCACTTCAACATGGTTATAACCAACATGATAAATAATAGATGTTACTTCAATCCATCAGAACTGCTGAAATGCATATTCCACAGCAGCCTGTTTGAAAATGTTGCATAAATTTGTTGCAATTTGACAAGAAAGCAGAAAAGCAGTGAAAGTTCAAAGACACTATATGCCCAACTAGAATACCATACAGATTTGAGAAGCTACCTTTCCATGTCTAAGGAAAAGGTGTGATTGATCATGCTGTGCATCTTGCACAGAAATATCAAGAACTTCATTCCCAATTAATAACTGTAAACTGCCATCTGACCATCTCACATACCGTGCATTGCTTTCATACTACATGTGATAAAGAAAACGTTAGAAACACAACATGGTCTAAGAAAGGAGTCATTTAGTAAAACAAAAAATGTTCCTAGCAACTGCAGTAGAGGATAAACAATTCGGGCATTTGAAACAGAAACAATGGGAATGGAATAAAACACAATCTTGTTTCCTAAAGCATAATTTCTTTCTTTTTTCCATGGAACAAAACCTTAATTCATGTTACATATTTTTAAACGTGGGTACATTGGCACTAAAATATGCATGTAACTCTTAGCTTTTTCAAATTCATTACTTTTGATCATCTGGTCTAGTAAAAAATATTCTCCAGTAAAATATATTAAACTTTTTAACAAGTAATAATTTTTTTTAATTAAAAGTATCATCTAACAAAAAAATTAACACAAACCTAAAAACTATCTTTTAACATTTCTCATTCTAATTAAATCCCAATTTGTTGACAAGTATCATCACATTAAAAAATTTACAAACAATTTCATCTACCGTACCATTCCTCTTCCAATTACAACAAGAGTATCTCAACAAAACAACAAAAAAGGCCTGTGTCATTTTTTACTTTTTACATTACTATTGCATAAGATTTATGTGTTCAATAAATGCCAATTTTTAGAGCCTAACCACAGCAAGGATAAGAGGATGTGAAATACTTTATTACTTTTGCAGGCTTCAACTGCCTGACCAGCTTTTATCATGAATTATTATGTGCAACAACAATAAGTTAAAGAAAAATTACAGAACATGAAATTTATTAACAGAAAAAGGAAGAAGGAACAAATGCATGCATTTAACCACCTCATGTATAATCATGTAGATACTCCAGCAGTAAATTAACAGGAATAACTTACTGATGTCGTGCCATCTTTATTTTTAACAGTCCTCCAGCGAACTATATTGTTTTCCAGGCGTATACGTTTTTTGGATCCAGACTCATCTGTCACAAAGGTATCCTCTTCCACATATGTCTTCGGATCAAATGGCTTAGGATCAATGCCCATTATATTAGAAACTTTTATCATATTCATCTGCAAAAAAATAACTGCAAAGCATTAAAATTCTGAGTCAAGACATTGATATGTTCATCTACTTTCTTTAGCAGCACAAAATATTAAGCCACTTGAAGAGTACAACTATCAAGTTAGCATGCACCTAAAAACCAGACAAAATTTTTAAGGATACTAATTAGAAATATCTGTGAATATGGTAGACCGTGTCAGAACAAACATTTTTATGATCAACAAATGCTATCCTTAAATTCCCACAGCATAGAAAATGCATGGCTTAAACAAGTTTTTGCAAATATGATATCTCAAAGTTGCTTTCTGCACTTCAGCAAGCACATGCTCACCTTAGCACTTTGTTAAAACAAAAAAAAGGGAAAAAAAGACATGCAAATTATCTCATACTCGTATACAAAATGATTTCTTTTAAATCAATTTCAACAGAATGAAGGATACTACTTTACATGATAATGGCTTCAATATTGTTGTTATGTAAACAAAAAATCCATTTAATCCAGTTTTCAAGCATCTCATAAATCAAGAAACAGTGATTTTACATGCTATTACATTAGAATGAAAAAGAAAAAATATACACCTTAGTTGGATCAGCTGGTGGTGGTCGCAATGGAATTTCTAGCTCTAATGGGGGACCAACTGGCTTCTCTTTTTGTTTAGGCTCAGCATGCTCCTCTTCTGACTCATACTGCATATCTTCATCAGGCGCTCTATCTTCTGGCCTTAGACTTTTGTCATAACTCCCCTCCTCTTCAACAGGGGATCTCTAAGAAATGAAAACAATTTACTTGGAACAATGAATAAATTTCCTTGGAAGCACCAACAAACACAAAAATATAAAATGTTCTTGCTCTAAGACATTAATGCTCACATTTGAATCTTGATCAATGTCATTCTGAGTTGCATATTCTCCCATATCTTCATCATCTGAGTCGCCAAATACATCACGAATCTCAGCAGCTGATTGTGAAATGTGACCCTGATCCTTCTCATCCTCTCCAGGAGATCTGCTACTACAAAGTCAACTTTCCACAATATAAATACAGATCATTGCACACAAGCTCGCATGCAAGAACTCTTCATTTAGAATATATCTTGGGACTCTTTGTTTCTATGTAACTATGCAACAAAGATTGTTTTCGGAACATGTCATACATAACCAAAAAGAGAAACAAGACATAAATAGATAGCCTATCATGGAAAACAACATCCAACCAGAAAAAATAAATCCATTCTTCATCGTAAAACAAGTAGAAAACATTACACTGTGGTCCTTCGATATAGCATGCACAATTGCAAGTGGCATTGAACACAGACATGGACACCAACATGACTTAAAGGCAAAACATATTCTGAATGACAAACAAGTAAAGCTACATAAGGACACACACAGAACCAGTGGACCTATAGAGAGAGAGAGAGAGAGAGAGAGAGAGAGAGAGAGAGAGATTATTACCTTGGACTTCTAGCCTGATCAACCTCCTCATCTTCATTGTTTGGGTAATGATTTTCTTCAGACCTCTCTGATCCACTTTCTATTACTTCCCGTCTCCTGCTTGTTGCTACTCTCTGACCATACTCTTCTTTTTCATCACTATCTGTATATTTTGCTTCACTTTCTTCCCTTTGATCAACAACATCTATCTCTTGGGAACTTTGATCTCTTTCACCCTCACTTTCACCAGGATCAGGTTCTACATCACGCATTTCACCTTCACTTTCCACTTCTGCTTCCCCATGCCCCTCTACTTCCCCTTCGCCTTCAGCTTCCAACCCCCCCTCAGCTTCATCCTGACATAGAACCACCAAAACTATTAAGATGCAAACAAGCACATTTTTAGAATTTTAGTTCATCAGCATCAGAGACATTATATGTGTTGCCAGATAATGAAGCAGATATCTTTATCAGTAGTGTTTTTAATGAGTCCATATCATACAGAAACAACCACATGGACAAGGCATCTCCTGGAATACTAATATATGATGTTACAAATAATTCTACAAATTCACGCATGCCTATTTCTGATTAATCAGTACTGCCAACAACGTAAAATAATATGTAATAGAACCAAATCCCTTCAATGAAGTTGGTAATCCTAATTTAACATCAAGCTATGCAAGCTGAACCCAAGCTGAACCCTTTATTCTCATAAACCAAATAATCACAAGCATCCAAGCAAAGAAGCAGCACCCTATTCTCAAATTCCACGAAGCGGAATTGAATTTGAGTTGAGCTCATAATAGAAGTTTAACCACGTGAAATTCCGCCGAACTCAGTTGTTGTATATACTAAAACTGTCTGTACACATATTGAACCAAATACGAGGGATAAGGAAAAAAATCATTATTATATTGTTTGCATGAGAAGAACGAAATCCTTCTGCTGATCAGTACATCAACAACGTAATTTTCTCAGCAGATAGCCATGTCTCATTCATGCATAGGCATGTTTGCATCAATTAGCACAAAGACTAGGGCATGATTGATTCCCAAACATACAAAACGCCTCAGATTGAGCAAGAACATGCATTTTAATCATCAATTAAAATAAAATCTAGAAAGGAGAAAGTTACAGAAGCGTAATTTGGCTGGGGATTGGACTCGTGTTCAGAATCAATCTCTTCTTCTTCCTCTTCGGATTGATCGCCGAACAGATTTTGCATCATCTGGTGTCTCTTTTCTTCCCCCATCTTTGCTTTGTATTTTCGCAGATCTGTGGCCTCGCTTCGCTAACCGCTGCTAAGTTGTTTTCGCTTCCGTTTAATAGGACATTAAACCACAGAATCCTTTGACACGTAGGAATTGGGTCATGTCCGGGGGAGCACCCCAACCCTGGGTCCCACGTTTTTACGCATTACCTTCTTCTTATTCTTAAATTTTCTCTTATTAATAATTAAGACTTTTATTTATTTAAAAAAGAAATTAGGTGTTTTTTCAATGTTTCTTTTTCCTTTTTTCAAGTAGTGTTTGAAGTCTCAACATTTATTTTCATAAATACATTTTAAATGATGTGATATTTATTAAAATACATAATAAATAATTTTAAAAATTATAAAATTTTATTTTTTAATTAAAAATGCCATCTCACCTTTTACATTATTAAGAGTGTAAAACTTGGATATCAATTTAAATATATATATATATATATATAGAGTATTACTATTACTATTGTGTTGATATAAAAATTTTAGTAATTAAGTAAAAACAAATTAAAATTATAATGAACAACACAATAAGATTAAGTACCATAAAATACACTACAATTACGGTTTGATCTAAAATTTATAAAATGTCAATTATAATCCTTTTGTCGTTATCCTACTTAAATTTTAAAATTTGACTATTGTTGAACTATATATAAAGGTAATTTTATCCTAAAAATAATTTGATAATATTATCCTTTAAAAACATAAAAATTAAAACTTTAGAGTCACTATCACAAAGCAATAGTTTACAACCACAAAATTGTATGTAAAATTATGCTATTAGCAAAAATTATACATGTAAATAACTAAAGAGAAAAAGTAACTTTTTTTCAAACATGGTATTAGTATAAAAATACAATATCTTCAAAATGATAATGCGGCCATGATAAAATCATGAATATAATTCAATTTAAGTTATTTAAATGTTCTAAAGGTGTTTGTTTTCAAATTAACAATCAAATCACAGTTATATCTAAACCAAGTTAAGGCAAAATTTTGACTTAACATTGAATAAATATATTTGAATAATTTTATCTAATAATAATTTGAAAAAAATTATATTTTTATAAATTTTATTTATTTCTAACATGTAAAGTTTATAAAAATCTTTTATAGCAGTATGATATATCAAATTACTCAAAATCTATTACTTTAAAATAATATATCTTTGAATTTACGGATATGTAATGACTTATTAATATGGACATCTTATTATTAAACTCAAAATATTTTTATTTTTCAAGTATCTTTAAAGTTTTTTATCACAAAATTTTTGTACTTTTTTTTTATATTATTACACGCTATCAATTAATAATTAACATAGTACATATTTTATCTTTATATCAATTGCATTAGTAATAACAAAGTTAAAATAATAATTTTTGTAATTATATCTCTATTAAGTAGTAACTAATATGTCTATTATTATTATTATTATATTTATATATTTATATCATGTATTCCTTGATCTTGCTAGGCAGTGAAAGCATAAAACAACTTAAAAAAACATGTTTTGAGTACATAAAATTTAAATGTGAAAATTTGAATGAAAAAAACACTAATCTCCCTTGCTTTTCTTCTTGAAATAATGCCCTAGGTAGAATCTTTTAAACTCCTATAACCATCAAGTGATGGTGTCTTTTAGAAAATATGAGCTTAGAGATCTCTACCAAATAAAACTTCCTATTTATAAGTTTTTTTTTTCTGTAAAAAATCATTTTACAGTTTCTTAAAGATTTTCTATAATTTGTTGGAAGTTACTATCCTCAATGATAGTTGGCAAAATCCTGTACATGGAAGTGAAAAGTTTTATAGCAAGGAAGATATAAGACCACTTTAAGTGGTGGTTACCATCAGTAATAGTAGTTTTCACCAACGTTCTCTGCCTTGGTCCGTAAATTCTCTAATACTAATATTTAAGAAACAAATACATGAATAAAATTTATGTTTATTCCATGTCCAACATTAATGATTTTCTCTAAAATAAATGTATAGACAATTATAAGAAAATATCATATGAATAGAGTTTCATTAATAGTAGTATTTACATATACATAAATATCATATAATAAAACTAAATACCATTTGAATTACATGATCATTAAAACTCTTTGGTGGCATGCTTTTATTAAATGATCAACAATTATTAATTCAGTGTTAATATACTCAATGATCACTTTATTTTTCTTAGCATTTTGTATGATAGTTAAGTATTTGATATCGATGTATTTGCTTTGATTACCACTCTTGTTATTCTTAACCATGAAAATAACAATTAAATTATTATAATATATCTTTAATGGTCTAGAAATGAAATCCACAATTCTAAGTTCATATATGAAACTTTTTAATCATACATCATGTGAAGTAGCCTTAAAATAATAAATGAATTTAGCATCTATAGTAGAAGTAGCAACCAATGTATGCTTTGCACTCCTTTAAGATAAGAATCTGGTAGCTAGTATAAAGATATATTTAAATGTGGATTTTCATGAATTACCATAGTTAGTGAAGTCCGAATATGAGTAACTAATTATATGCAAATTGTAGTTCATTTATATATAAGTATATAATCCTTAGTCCCTTAAAGGTACTTCATAACTTTCTTTATAGCTGAATCAATTATCTAGGATTAATTATTTAAAATAATATTTATTTCATAATTAATCATATAACATCTATACATACTTGATTTGGTCTTCTTAAAACTCTTTAAGTATTGAGGACAATTTCTATTTCAGCGCGTTACAATCGAAACAATTTCAATTTTCCTCAACTTTATCTGTTTTGGATTGGACTTTCTTAAAGTCTTTTTTTTTTGTACTAACTTTTGACCCCTTCTTGGCTGGTTTCTTTCACTTCCTACTAGTTCTACTAGTAAAAGTGATGTGGACATCTTTATGTCATTTTTCCTCTATTTATTTGCCTGTAAAATTTTTGAATCTTATTGAACAACTTAGGAATGATTTGCTCAATCTTATTTAATTATAATTAGTTATAAATTATTTATAACTAGAAGGGATAGATTGAAGAATCAAATTTACTTTGATACGGTTAGGCATGACCACAATATATGTATCCAACTGACTTAATTGATTTATCATCTTGATGATATAGTCATCTGTAGGCATTCCTTCCTTAAGCCTCATACTGAAAAGAGAAGCACAAAGCTCGTATTTCTTCAATCGAGAATTATCGCCATATAACTGTTGTAGGGCAATGAGGATATCATAGACACTGTATAATCTTTTATGTAAGATATGAAGTTCTCTATTCATAAATGCCAACATGTATCTCTGAACTTTTTGGTTATTATCATGCCACCTCTCATATGCTTCATGACTCTTACATGTATCACCATCATCAATTTTGAGTGGAAGGGGAACTTCCAAAAGATATCTAAGCTTTTTGAAATCTAGAGCAATTTTGAGATTTTTGAGCTAGTTTTTAAAATTTTGCTATGTTAGAACATTATTGTCCAATAGTTTTAGAAAAGTATTGTTCAACATTTTGTATGTTATTTACCACAAAATAAGAGACTAGAAGAAAAAAAAGTATCAGTTAGTGTCTTGTATATGTCTAAATAATTTGAACAATAATAATTAAATACTTTGAAAGTTATATAATAGTGTTAATCAAATCAACTCTCATTACTTAATTTGAATTATATATTCTTAAGTCAGAACTCAAAAGATTTATTAGAAATTTTATATTTAGTAGAGATTCAAATTCTTATCAAAATTAATCAACCTCATATTTTAAAATTTTAGTAAACTAATATCAATAAGTAGGAAAGTCTTTCCTATTATATCTCATGTAAGATATGATTTTTTTTATTACCCTAACCTCTGACACCTCACATTTTACAATTTTGGTATTATTAATTAGTTAAATTTGAATTATTGTGCTTTCTCAAAATGTATCTTTCATTTGAACCTTATGTAGCATAAATCTTGGTTCAAATAATATTATACATTCAAAAACCAGATAATTGAATTCTATAACATTAATATTGCACTCCTCATATTTTAAAATCTTAAAATACAATATTAAGTTATAAAACTTGTTATTATCCCATTATAGAAGACATTGATTTAATAATTCTAATAGGGAGTTAATTTATATGTTAGTCTTATATATATCAAATACATATCTTAAACAGGCAAATTAATATTTATTTATTCATTTCATGAATAAATATACATTAACCTTTAGTATGGATATCATATATACATATTTATATGTTTTATTCTAAATAAAATATTTAATGCATGTTATATTAATAATTCTATAATTATTAATACACATATAACACTTTACACATTATAAATACTATTAATTAATTTGCTTGATTTTTAAAAAATAGTCATTTGCAAGTAATTTCTTACATTTACTATGCTAGTTTTTATAATTTTGTAAAAACTAGTCAAACTAGTGGTTATCTTATGTATGTTTTGTTATTGAACTAACTTGATGTTTTGCTTTGGTATAGTTTTCCATTTTTTTCACATATGAATGTACATATATGCAAATATCATATAGAGGAATATGCATTTCACTCTCGTGTTCTATTTATACAAATATAAATACATGCATCTAATGCATACATATATGCTAAGAAACATACATAACACACAGACATAACCAATATATTTCATATCATGTATGAAATTCAATTCATACATAGCAAAACATCATGCATGCATATGTACATTTAAACATTTAAACATGTACATTTACATGCATATGGTTAATTCCAACAACAATTAAAATATATCATAACATATGCTTATGCATACATATACATATAATCCCATTACACACACACACACACACACCTCATGCCTCATATGCCAACATTTGACACATACATATGTTCAACTTAATTTAAACACATAAACCATCATAAAATAATTTTTATTACTAACACATGTCATGGCCCACACGTAAAAATATGAAATCAAACTCATTTTGATTTCACACACACACACACACACACACACACACACACACACACATCTCATGTTTATTGAAATATTTTTTCAAACACATAAAATATCACATGTACATATGTCCTGTATATGCATATTATGGCAAGTTATGAAAGAATTATGTGGGATAATGGAAGAACCTTTAATTGTGTAAAGTTTCTACAATTTACATTACCAAGAGTTTGAGAAGTAATGTTGGCCGAACAAAGAGAAAGAAGAATAGGTTTCCACAGCTTTGTTTGTTTTCCAAGTCAAAATCCAATTCAATTGGTCAAACAATATATATATATATATATATTTAAATAATTACCCATACCTCTCCAATCTTACAATTGTTTTTTAATAAAGGTGTAAAGGTAGTATGGACAAATTGATAATCATTTAACAATTTTTATTTTTATACATTTAAGTACTTGAATTTAAATGCAAATATTTGGCTAATTTTTAACTAAATTAAAATTAAGTATATATACATGGGTCAATGTGTAATTATTTCATGATTATATATTTTTACTTAAGTCCTTAAATAATCAATATTATCAATTTGATCATATAATTTATTTCAAATTATATTTCCATATAAATTCAAGAAAAATTCTTTAAACACTTTAAAAAATTCATAAATATATATAACAATTATATATATTTATTTCAATCTAACATTATCTCAAAAGTATTAGTCTTTACTTCTGATAATATTATTACTCTCAAATGCTTTTCATTACTTTTGATTATTAATGTGACTATGTGAGTTCATTGTGAAATAGTTATGAGTTTATTCTAAACTTTTCGAGTTTATCAAACTTTTTTGATTATTTCATGACTATAGTTAATATCTAATAATGTGCCATAATCTCTAATCTACAAGAAAATCATATTTCATTATTTTCCATCTCAATTGTACATACCATGTGGGCGAAGTCTTTTTGTTATCTAATTCCATCGATTTAAGGTCTATGGTGCATCAAAACTTTTTACTAATAAAATCATGAACCATTAGTCTATATGCACTTAATTAGTAACCATAAACTTCATCGTGTAATATTTGATCATTTTGACTAGAGACTTACTTTTTCAGTCATTTATTGATGTTCGTCTGGGAACTTGAATCCAAATCGAGTTAGCAAAAACTCTGATCTAATATGTATTGAGTCAACGAATTTTGTTTTGACCATCATACATTTTAAAATGTAAATAACACATAAACAAACCGACTTTATTATATAAGACGTGATTAATCTCGTACTTATTCACCATATGAAGCACATGCATCTACACGATATTCGTCAGTGATGTCTTAAGTCAAAGTACAACATCGTATATAAGTACAATTACTCGATAAATCATTGACTATGTGCAATATTATATGATTTATTATTGTGTGGTCATATTTAAATAAATAATTTTTTAATTACTTAATCCATACTAATGTCCTAATAATGTGACCATCAAGTTACTCGCATTAGTATCATCTCATCATATGTACATGAGACATTCAGTATGTTTACTATGCAATAATATTACCCAATCAATATTACTTTTGTAGAAAATGACTTTGATTATATTATTTAACTATTAAATAAATTATTTAAATAATTCATAAATATATTTTATTTATATGTATGACTAAATAAGTGAAACAATATATATTTGTGAATAAAAGCTCTTTCTTTTTTTAATACATAATGTATATATAAAACAAATATATTTTTGAAATCGATAATACAAATAACTTTTAAAATATATAATAATAATAATTAGTGGTGGATTTTTGAAATATTAATGCCTTTATCTTAATTGATTTATTATTCTCTTGAAATATTTTTATTTATTTTGTTTCTTATTTCTATTTTAATTTAATTAAATCATGATTCATTTATTTATTTATTTTATATTTATATTAGATTTCCTTTGCATTAGTTCATTTTAATAATGAAGTAACATTAATTTAATTATTGTCTATGAGATCGATCTTGTAAGAACACTTATTAATATTATAATAGATTTTTATAATTGTAAGTTTTAATTTGGATTCTAGAACGCCTAAGTTATAGTAATAATAATTTAACAATAATAATATCTTTATAATAATAAAATTAGTTTGATCTCAATATTATGATTATAAAAAGTTAAGTGTGTGTGTATACATACATAATATTATGACACAATTTCTATTTATAATTATTTCAAATATGAATAATTCTAATTGTTTATACATGAAGCTTATGCTCAAATTTTAATCACAGGTTTAGGCTTAAATCCCATTCCACAATTACACTATATTAACAAAGTTTGTGTATAGTTGGTGAGTTCAAATAACTCTTTTGAAAATGAATTATGTACCTTGATGTGGAAGGTACTGGTATCTTGATGAAGATCTAATGGTATAAAAATCTTGCTTAAATCCACTCGAAACACTTTAATTCAAAAGGAAGTTTTAATATAAAATCTAATGGCATAAAAATTTTGATTTAATCTATTTGGGCGATGTTAACTTAAAAAGAAAATTTTATATAATTACACTAGTGAAAAGGAAATACAAATCCAAAATATAAACTTTAAGCTAAAACCCATTCATATAGTGATTGTTTTTTAATTAAAACAAAAATCTATTTTAATAAGAAATCTTATTTAATGAAAAAATTTTTTTCGTTGAATTTATATAAAAGTAAAAATAGTTTTTGTTTATTTAAAATTTTATTTTAGTTAAATTCCTTAAAATTAAAAGTATTTTTATTCGTATTAGAACTATTTTGTAATATTTAATTAAAGATAGAATACTTTAATTAGCTTTTATATTAAAAAAATTCTTAACTTTATAAAGAATAAATAAACCATTTTAAGTTATAAACAAATAATGTGAAGATTTAAATTTAGGTGAACTATACTATTCATAACCTATAAATAGACAACCTTTGTAACAAAAAAGAGGTTATGAGATCTAAAACACTCGGTACAACAAATTTTAAGAAATTTTAAGAGCCAGCACTTGAATCGTTATTGTTCTCTTCCTCACCTAAATCATCTTGTCTCTACTGAAAACTATAGTCTCTTCAATATGGCATCGAAGAACTTTTAGAAAGTCGACAATGTTTTTGGTTCAATTAAAATCCAACTACATCACTATTAAAAGATATACATTTAAGCTTTTAACCAACCAAAATCTTGAAATCGAAGGAAAACCTTAAGATACTTATGCTAACTTTATAACAGCATATATATTAAGATATTTATATTTAATAGGTCAAGACATTGATATTGCCATTAATGAAAAAAAGTTGACATACAATTCTTGTCGATAAAGTATTGTTTGATTACATCCATTATATCTAAACGGTTGGTCAAATGAACCCTCAAGTTGTCATTTCTTTGAATTATTTATTGAGTCAAAATCTCTACAAGACATTGATTCATATTTGGGTCTTTTGTTGGTCCATTCAAAATTGCAACAACACAATTCTTGGGTTTTATCTTGGATTTGATTTTCATATCTCAAAATAAGTATAATGTTGCTTACCAGTATGATCTTGTAGATAATTCATAACATATACAAATAAGAGTATCACATCAATAATCTACTCAAACTAACTAGAATTTACATCAAAGATAAAATTATTTTTTATATAATTTTAAAATTATTAAGTAATATTTTTAATTTTATTTAATTACACAATTATTGAGACCAATTTGATAACTCTATGAAATTTTAAGAGTTAAAGTAAAAATTTTATTCTATTAATGACTAAGTCCACCACCTTCTGATACATTAGCTTGATGGAATGTTATTATATAATAGACTTAGATTTTGGGTGTAAGGTATGGTTTTGCATAACAACCACCTATGTGTTTATATACAAAATTCTATAACAATATAAAGAGGTATTCTCATATACCTTCTTTGAGGTTTAGTGAAACTATATATAAATATAAGTTATTTTTTAAACTATAAATAGTACTGTCAATATTAATATTGTTACATTTGATTATTAATTGACCAACTAAAATAACTTTTTTGCGTATGAATTTTATATATTAGTATTTTTTTACATATTTCTCTCGAACTTTAAAAATTAATAAAAAATACCATTGCAAATTATTTTTTAGATTTTGACATCTAATTTAATTTAATTTAATAAGTATATATAATTATATGCTAATTTTAATAAAATAAGACTATAATTTATTTCCTTGTATAAAATTATAAATCATTTTATTTGATAAAAATATACAAATTTATATAATATAAATATATTCAAATTAATATATTCAAACTAATTCAATGGCTAATTAAATTAAAACATTAAGAGTAATGGCTAATTAAATCAAAACATTAAGAGTAAATTATACAAATAAAATAAATATGTAATTTATTGATACTTTCAAAATAGTTAACACGCAATTCACACAAATTTTATCATTCCCCTAAGTCAAGAAAGTCTAATCACTCATTATTTTGAGTTCAACAACACAAAAAATTAAATAAAACATAAATATAAGTGAAGGAATAAGAAAATTTAGAAAAATAAGTCTTCAATGCTTGAGAGGATTCTCTATTTTTTCTTCTTGCACTAGTTTGTATAATCCCTTATGTCTTTTTCGTTAGAAATGCGGTTGTCTTCTCTCCAAATTGTCTCTCTAATTCAAGACAAAATCCTCTTTTTGGCATATATCTCTTCTCTTTTTATAGAGCTAAAGTTCTTTTCATGCTAAGATTATGAAAATTTTTTGCTTTTCCTTTTGTGAATCAAACTTTTCATTTAAATTTACTTCCAAATTTTTTTGATCTTTCTTGTCTAGGATTCCCTTTCCTTTCGAAACTCTTTTAATCAAGCAATTCTATTCCTTGACTTATATTTTTCTTTTTTAAATTAGAGTTACAATTTTTTATTTTTAACTGTCATGACTTTATTGTAGTTGCTCAAAATCTTCCTATTACAGTTGTAGCCTCGATTTTCCTAACTGCAATGACTTCAAATCTTTTCGCTGTAATGACTATGTAAAATAAGCTTTTTGTAATTTTTGTCTTCACAATTACTGTTTTCTAAAGTTATCCTATTTTATTCACTTGCAAAGTAAAAATAACAAAAATATTGTAAAATAACATCAACTTGTTACGAAACTATTAAAATATTAAACAATTAGATAAAAATAACTTACTAAAACTAATTTATAAGTACTTTTTGTTAACTTTTTAAATCTCATGGAAGATATATGAAAAATATTGATATATAAAATTTATACACAAAAGATTATTTTAATTAATTAATTAGTGACCACATATAATAGTATTATTATTGAGAAGTATTATTTGTTAATTTTTTTAAAAAAATTATATTGATGTATAATTTCATTAAATTTTAATGGATATATGTGAAAATGCTTCAATATAAATAATCTATTTAATATAGATTTTTATGTACAAATTTTTAGAGTAAATATTTTACAAGTAATTTTTATGCATAAAATTTTTGACGAAAAAATGTTGATTATTTGTTTTTCACAAATATCTTCCAAAAAAATTGTGTAATTACCATAACAAAGAATTTTTTTTAAACTTTGTTACGAGTGAAATGAAGTAAACTGTTAAAATAAAATAATAATATTTTAAACAATTTAATGCAGCAATCCATTAAAAGCTCATCTTTAGAATTAGCAATATGACCCACGAAAAAAAAAAAATCTCTTCTAGTGATAATCAAATGACACAAAAAAATTTAAATATTAAAATTATAATTTAACCAGTAGAAAAGTGACACTAAATGTGTACAAAATTTATTTTTCAAGTAGATAAAAATAAAAAAAGAAGTTTTCTATACCATTTTAGCTAAATAAAAGTAATTTTTTTTATTTTGTGTGAACTTATCTTAATTTTTTTTATACAAAAATACTAATGATAACTTTTACAAATTATTTAATTTACTTAAAATTAAAACATTATTTCTCAATAATGATTACCTTAAAAAGTATGCAAATTAAGATTTATTTTATTATTTACTCTTCATTTTTATATTTTTCAACTGAAAACCTTTGTATTATAATGATATTTTGTTTAAGTTGTGCCTCTGTGTTAAGAGAGAGGTAAAATTTTATTTACATATACATATAATATTATAAAACAAACGAGAGATGAGTGGACGGCAAATGGGGTTCATTTTTATTGCGTCAATCAAGTAACCATGGTTTCATCTTGACCTCTCCTCTAGTTTTATTTATTTTAATTTTTATATTAATTTTTAAATTTTTTATTTATATTTTAAATATTATTTATAAAAAATTTAATTTTTTTTATAATTTAAATATTATTTATTATTTATTTTATATATTTTAATATATTTTTTTATAAATTTTATAAAAATTATTACAAATTATAAAATTAAAAAAAATTTTTTGAGCGTAACAATGTATACCTGTATCGCCGTTATTCGATTCCATACGTAACGAAGTTATTTAAATTTGCATACCCACGTCATGTAAAATCAACGTCCATGATCAAATCAAGGTCTATTTGTGGGCTCCTCTAGTATTTTACGTGTCGCGTTTTAATTTGATGACCAACTAATTCCCCTCCATTCTCCGCAGGCTAAACGACTCAATAACGCCTCTCTTCGCCGAGAGAGAAACGCCCAGCTTCGGATCCAAACCTTCAGCTTCGTTACGAACGTCAGCTCCCGTATCCGAACCTCAGTTTTGCTCCTCTGTTCGTTGAAAATTTCGCACTATTTCGATCGCTTTATCTCTCTCTTTCTCTCTCTCTCTCTCTCTCTCTCTCTCTCTGTGTTTCTGTCAGCTCGTAGCAAAGCCAATTTCTCTCTTTCTTCAATTGAAACTCTAAAACTTGACAGAATCACAGCGTCGGAGGATCGGTTTCGAGCTTGGGAGGAGGTCTCTTAACGTCACTGTGAGTGCCACAGCCTCTAATTTTCTATCTGGAAACCCTAATTTTCTTTCTCTGGGAACCGGTTACATTGAGAGACCAAATCTAGGTTAGGGCAATGATAGATTGTGTCCTGCTTTGTGTTGTGCGTGATATTTAAGCGTCGTTTTGTTCTACTTATGTTGTTCGTGCTGTTCTTCTCTTAGGTCGATCTTTTTTTTTTTCTTGTGTTTAATGTGAGATTTTCTGAGAATTTAGTAGGTTACACTCTGTTTAATTGCTCAGAAAATGGAGGAAAGTGAAGAAAATGAGAATTTTGTTTTGGGGCTTTAGATCTTTTTCCTTCCACATGAATAAAAGGGAACTTTTATTTTTTTAATTATTTGGGGTTTGCAAACCAAACACGACTTGCTCGTGAATGTGTTAACTCGTGTACTAATCAGAGTTCAATGACCAGGATGTTGAGACATTTTGTTGCTTTGCTCTTGGTTTCTAATGTGACTAGTGCAAGAGAGCCTCGTTTTCATCGTTATTGATGCTTTTTTTAGTTAAATAACCGAAGTTTGATGTAGAATTTTCTTTTGTTTATCTTTGTTTATATCGTGATTATGTGAAGTCTTAACTGGAATTTCACATATGGTAATCTGAAGTTTAATGATGTTTATCAAGGTGCCTTTTGAACTTAAGTTATTGCTTTGCAGGAATTTCTCTCTTTTCTGATTCAGTTGCCTCTGTACCCTTAATTTTACTTTGCATACGAGGAAATCCTTTTAAGTATTTGCAACTTGGTTCATAAAAAGGATGTGCATGCATTATTTATAGATCAATGCAAATACTTTAAGAAGCTTGCAATGGATATCAAACTCAGGTTTTGCACTGATGAGTGAAGATGCAGTGTATTGCGAAGGAAGTTGAAGCCAAAATGGACAAGTGTTTGTCTTTTTTTGTCCATATCCAGTGAAGCCAGTGGACCCCATATACCACTCTTAAACTAAACAAACCAGATTTTAACTTCAAAGCTGGCAACTAAAATGATGATCAAGTTACCTTTATCATTAGGTTAGTGTTATTTTATTTTTGCTAGAGACTGAAAATGGTTTTAATTTCTTTGGCAAGAAAAACTGGAATGTGTATAAGAAACTAAAATCTTTGTATCCTTAATTGGTGAAAATAATGGGCTTGTGATCCTAGTTTGTTATTGTAAAGATATGCAATCTTTTAAGTTGTCCTGAAATTCTAGTACAATAAATTAAGGGCGTTTGGTTTGATTCTAAATTTTATGTGAAAAGATGCCGTGCAGTCTTTCATTGATATGTTTAGGCATGGCAGGTTTACGTAACTAAGTTCTTTCGTTCCTTTTTTGTGGTTTAGATTACAGCAATTTCTCTACTTGTTATACTAGGCCAATAGGCCTCCTCTTTAAGTGTTCCCATATGGGAGTTAAGATAGTCAAGAAATGTGGCAAAGAGGAGATAAGAGTATTTATTTTGTCTTCAGTTAAGTTCTTGGAAGGTGCTCTTCTCTTGTCCCATGTTGCTTCAGAAATTAAAAATTGAATTTAAATAACCCAAAGCAATCCAAGATGAAATAGAAGTGCTCAAAGTGGGTAGGTAATGTTTTGCAGAGGAGAGTGGCCTACAAGCACTGCTTTTAGAGTATATTTAAGATTGAGACTCCTTAATTTTTGGGTCCATATTGAGGTCTCATCAGATATATAGTGGTTGAGCTTGTAGAGTTTGTTATGATTTCTGAGTCTAAATGTTTGCCTCTCAAATCGGAGTACGTGATCTGGATGCCAAGGATGAGTTAAGGCTTTAGTTTCCATATTTGCATATGGTAAGTTCAAGCCGGTTATGGAACAGTACATCCATGATAGCCCCTTTTTTTTTTTTTTGCATAACTTGATTTCTCATGGCTTGGGAATAGACTCATTAGAGTGGGGTTTTTGTAACAGTCACTCAGTTTGGGCTACTTCTGCTATGAGTTTGATTGCACATTGCTTTTAACTAAGATTTTATGTAGGTTCAACTATTAGGTACAGAATTTGCTGTATAATTGTCTCTTCTCATACATGTTGCAAGACTTAGAATACCATAGTTTTGATATGCCTTGTATGTATCTCTTTTTAAGAGAGAAAGGGGTTTCTAGGTTTGTGCTTTGATAGCAAAAACACTGATGTAATTGCAGAAATAGAGAATTTCTGAGAATTGGATTTCTGGGTAATTAGCTTTGCTCAAAGCTTGTCAAATTAAAGAAGGAAGAAATATAGCTTTAAGCGTTGCCATGTGACGGGACACTTCCTTCTAACAACTGCTGTTGCAATGTTAAAGCTGTATATTGTTATAATCTCACTATGCAAGCATCATTTAATCATCATGGTTGCTGAATGGTCAAAATATTTTTCATAAGCCCATTGCCATGCTTTTTGTTGTACTCTTATTTCTCTTTACTAAAATTTGGTTGTACACTATGTTGAAGTGGTGATATGTTTGTGTGTGAGAGCACATTGCTTATCCTAAGTCTATTGATATTCAATGCCCGTTTGTTTCACTTGTGTAGCTGTTTGTACTAAATGTGGACTAGTAGCTCACTTTTTTTTTCCCTCCGTTTCTTATTGAAAGTATATGTTATCCGTTTCTTATGAAAAGAAGTATCCCTGATATATCCTGATATGGGATACGATTCTCTCTTAAGGCATTTGTGGCACACAGTTTATGACTTTTCGTGTGTAACTGCTTTGGTTGTCTTTATATTATCTCATTACCAAGCTGTTAACATACAATGAACATTATAGTTGATTTTCTCAGGATACATTTTTAAGTGATAGGACCTTGGCAATTGGAGAGACCATTAAATGTGCAGAAAGGAGGTATGTTTCTGAATATTCTTGAATCTGGTAAAATAATCTATCTATATATGTGCGGGTGTGCATGCGTGTGCGCGTGGGTGTGGTGTGCAGTTCATGCGCATGCATGTATTGTTATTTTTCCATCAATGGAAGTTTTGATCAATCTTGATAATGTTTTAGGTATCATTTTTCTTTTCACAACTTTGTAGCTGCTGCTGAAAATTTGTGGGGTGGATTATCTATGCCTGGCAACGAAGTAGGAGACAAGATTCACAATTTTTTTGGCCAAGAGAACTTGTCCCAGGGCCAGCACCACTCGCAGGTTGACAGGACCTGGCCTGGGTTAAATAACAATCCTTGGGTTGGAAGCCAGAGACAGACTGGTGTGCCTCTTCTATCTTCCAATTTGAAGAGTTATGGTGTGCAGCCATCAGGTATTAATCATGCTTATGTTGATTATTTTGTTGCAACTGGTTCATATTTTTTCCTGGAGAAATATTTTCACATCTGAATGTTCTTGTTTCTCCCTCATCTTTTTGGTAAAGACTACAGGTTACTTGATTCTTAAATACACATCTGTGATATGGTGTCACTCTTTTTATTAAATGTTATTTTCTTTTCTTTTGGCACTAGCTGACTCTGAGAGAGGACATGGTGGTCAGTCTTCAAGTGTGCAGCATGGTTTGAACTTCACACAGTCAGCATTTAAGCCTGAGCTTATTAGAAGCCAGTCTCAAAACCAACAGCCAACTTTGAATGGCTATATGCATGGACATCAGGCATTACAGACAAGGCAGAATGAATCAAACTTTTTGGGAGTGGATACAGAATATAATAGGCAAAGTTTGACATCAAGAGGCTTGCAAGTCCTTGACTCACAGCTAGGAAGTGGCCCTGAACTGGGGGAAAAAAATTCAATACAGTCGGAATCTACTGAATCTCTGGTCAATTATGATTTTTTTGGGGCTCAGCAGCAAATGAGTGGCCAACATTCTAGCATGATGCAATCATTGCCTAGGCAGCAGTCGGGGATTGGTGACATGCAGCTACTACATCAACAAGTTATGTACAAGAAACTACAAGAACTTCACAGGCAGCAACAGTTGCATAATCCACAATTTCAGCAACAAGAAGCATGGCAATCAAATTCCGTAAATCAAGTTTCTTCTGTTTCAAAACAGGCAGTTGGTGGTCATACACCAGCTCTTATGAATGGCTTACCTATGCAGGATGCATCAAATTGTTCCTGGCAGCCCGAACTCAGGGCATCCAACACAAATTGGCTGCAGCGTGGTGTCTCTCCTGTTATCCCAGGATCCTCTAGTGGACAGATGTTGTCCCCTGATCAAGGCCATGTGCGTGTGATGGGCTTGGTTCCTCAACAAGTTGATCAATCTCTTTATGGCGCTTCTGTCTCTAGCCAAAGAATTAATCCTAGTCAATATTCTTCTATCCAATTGGACAAGCCTCTGATGCAGCAGACATCTTCCAGCAGTAATTCCTTTCCAGGTAATCAATATACTGCATATCCAGATCAAGTTAGCATTCAGGATGGAGCCATGATTTCTAGACAGCGCTATCAGGGGAAAAATATATTCATGTCTGCTGCTGGAGGAGGTTTAAACAGTGGACTTAATTCGGAAAACTTACACCAAATGAATTCCCAGCAAAGAAGTGTTCCCTTGCAGGAATTGTATGAGAGGCAAAGGTTAGTTGGTCCATCAGAAACATCTCACGAAAAAATGGCAGTGCAAGTTGCTCCTTCACAAAATGCAGCTACCCTAGATCCAGAAGAAGAGAAGATCTTGTTTGGCTCGGATGACAATTTATGGGATGCCTTTGGCAGGAGCACTAACATGGGTCAAGGAAGCTCCAATATGTTGGACAGTACGGAGTCTTTTGGTGCATTTCCTTCTCTGCAAAGTGGGAGTTGGAGTGCTCTTATGCAATCTGCTGTAGCAGAAACTTCTAGTGGTGATGTAGGGCTACGGGAAGGATGGAGTGGTTTGAGCTTCCAAAATAATGAGCCTATGGCTGCTACTCAGCAGCCCTCGTATGTTAATGATGGCAGCAAACAGCCATCAGCTTGGGCTGATAACAACTCACAGGCTGTCTCTACAGTAAACTCTAGAGCCTTTCCCTTAGCTGGTGATGTTAATGCTGGTGATGATTATTCTAGTGTTTCTGCGGCTTCACAATCAGGACTCAAGCCTTCACATGAGCAAAGTGAGAAGCTGCAGAATGATTCTTCTCAGAGATCTGTTCAATATTTCTCTGGAGAAGGAACCAAGTGGTTGGATTGCAGCCCTGTACAAAAACCAGTTACTGAAGGCAGTCATTTTTATGGAAATGTTGCTCATGCCTCAGATGCGGAGCTACATGCAAAGGGAATTTCAGCTTCTATGACCCAGCAAGAGTGTATGTCTCTGTATAATACCAGTGGCCAACAGGACAATAGAACGAATGGTTGGAACTTCTTCGAGTCAGTTTCAGCCGGTGGGGGTGCTACTTCCAAAGATCAGAGTAGTGAAAGCTCATTGCAGCGTACTCGGAGTGATGATCATAAAAGTGCCATGCATGAGAAAGTGGGTCATATTACTGGTATATGTATGAATAATTCTGTTTCTAGTGCAATTGATCACGCTAATTTTGCCATACGACACCAACCGGTCAATCTAGAAGATTCTAGTTTGAATAATGATGCTGCAATATCAGATTCAGGTAGTTCAAGGGCCAATCAGAAAAGCAGCCAACAGTTTCCCAATAGTCGTAATCTAAATTTATGGAAAAAAGTTGATTCTTCTGTGAACCATAGGGATGGTGAGGTTACAGGAAAATATCGGCATCATGTGGATAGGATCCTGCAAAATATTGAGTCATCAAGAAATGATGCCCCAGATATCGGGGGAATTGGATGTGAGATGGATAATTATAACACTAAAGAAAAGTTGAGTGAGAGTCTTCATACTAACACATCCCACCATACCACATCTGGATTCAGAGAAAATGTTTGGTTAGATACAAGTGATTCACGAACTTTGCCAGGAGGGAAACAAAAATCATCCAGTAATATTGGTCGAAAACCTTCTGGGGTCCGCAAATTTCAGTATCATCCTATGGGTGATGTTGATATAGATGCAGAACCTTCTCATGGAATAAAAAATGTTACACATTCACAGGTTTCTCGAGGATTAACTGTTCATGACCAAACATATTTTGGGCGGTCAAAACATTTTGGTCATAATGCAAAAAATTCTATGGAAAATGAGGTGATTGAATGGCTTTTTATATATATTTGAAATTCTTAAGAAATGAGGCTTAAATTTTTAATCTATATTGACAGGGTCGCTTGCCTGGCTTTCAAGGAGATATGAGATACTTAGATGAGGTACCTTCAAAAAACATGCATCCTGGTGAAGCACCTGCAACATCTGCTCCCTTCAACAAATCTGTTGGAAATTATGCCCCCAACAAAACTGCTCCATCAAGGTAGTTGAATTTTAAGATTTTCTTCCCCCTTATTTTTTTTTGATATCATGTTTTGTTTGCTTCTCTGACTGTTTGTTAAATTTTTTTCATCAAAGCATTGTTTACTCTAAGATTTAGTAACTATGTTTATATTAAATTAATATGAAATTTTATTAGTTTCCAGTAACCTGCAGTTAATTACCTTAATTGTTTAGTGTTCTCATGTGGCTCTTCAAATTTCCTTTTGGTATTTATTTATTTGTTCACATTATGATATGGATGAATTGTGTGGGATGTTATGAACGTTATTCATTTCAGTCAAAACATGCTTGAGCTTCTACATAAAGTGGATCATTCTAAGGAACTCAGCCAAACACACTTTGGCTCTTCCGATCGCAATCAATCTCAGATGCCTGAAACAGAAATCTCGAATGGGTCTGTTGATCATCTTCAGCAAAATCAGTCTTTTGTATCACAAGGTTTTGGCTTGCAACTGGCCCCTCCATCTCAACTGTTGCCCCTTCCAGACCATACTTTATCTTCACAGAGTTCCTCTGAGGCTGTTAATTCTCTAAGCTTGACTCATGTCACTTCTGATATGGGAGAAAAGGGCCATGCATGGTTAGCTTCCTCGGCTTCTGTTCAATCCTTGCATCCTTCCTGTGAAACATCTCAAGTTGACTGCGGGAATAATATTACAAGTACCTCAGGACAAATTGGCAATAAAACCTCACAGTATAATATCCAGAGGAAATTTTCTGCTGGTTTTCCTTCTCACAGAAGTCATCTTCACACCCAACAAATGTTTGGTTCTGGTGGTCAAGTAACATCAGGCAAGCCTGTCGTACAGATTACTAATTCTTCTGAGAGAATTCAAACTAGTGAAGCAGCACTGGCATCGGTGCCTGACATATCTAAAGGCACACCTCATAATGAACTTACATCTGCGTCTGAAACATCCCAAATAAGCTGTAACAACAAAAACCATGGAGGTTCAGCCCAACAGTTTCCAGTGTTGGAGGCTATGCCACTTCCTCAGCAGTATATTCCTAGCATGTCTCAGCCAGTTGCTTTTTCGAAAATTTTATCTAATCCACGGGCCAGTGGTTCAAACCAACAAAACTTATCAGTTTCCCTGGCTCCTCCCAATTTGTTTAAGGCCCATCTTCAATCTACTAAGAACTTAGAAAGAACATCCTCTGGACCAGAGAAGCAAGATGATCAAATTGCCCAAAAAGGAGATAATGGCCCATCTGGGTTTGCAGCATATTCTGCAAAGCCACAAGGCTTTCCTCGGGACGAGCAATCAGCAAAAGAGCAGCAAGTATCATCTGAGAATGATGCAGGGCACAAGATAATGAGTGCTTCACGTATTCAAGGGAAAGAATCTGTTGTAAACCGTTTATCTGATACAACTCTTTCAAATTCTACTACCCAAAGAGACATTGAAGCATTTGGTCGTTCTTTAAAGCCAAATAACATGCTGCATCAAAATTACTCCTTGCTGCACCAGATGCAGGCAATGAAAAGTACAGAGATTGATCCAGATAATAGGAGTGTGAAGAGATTCAAGGGTCCGGACTCTGTTCTTGATGATTCACGGGTAGCTCCTTTGGGGAGACAGCAAGTTCCAACAAAAAATACTTCAATTCCACCTGGAGACTCTAGCATGCTGAGCTTTTCACCAAAGATGGGTGATAATCGTTGGACAAATGCATCTCCCAATGATACGCTTGCATTTAATCGTAATGATTCTCAAAGTTCCTCTAATGGTAATAGCACAGTTGCTGTTAGAGATGAGAATTCTCAGATCAGTCCCCGGATGGCCCCTTCTTGGTTTGATCAGTATGGAAGCCTTAAAAATGGGCAGATGTTATCAATCTATGAGGCACAGAAATCTGCGGCTGTGAAGACTATGGAGCAGCCTTCCATTATTGGAAAGCCTCGTGATACTTTTCAAGTTGGCCATTCAATGCAAGCCTATGCTGTTCCTGATGCTAGGCAGCTTGGTAATGTTCAGCAAAGTTCAATTCCCATGTCCATGGCAAGGGAACATCTTTCTTCTCCTCAGTTTTCTCCTCATGTTACCACTGATCAAAATTTGGTGCTTGTGAGACCGAAGAAGCGTAAAAGTGCTGCGTCTGAACTTCTACCTTGGCACGGAGAAGTGGTGCAAGGTTTTGCAAGGCTTCAGAATATCAGGTGGTTGATATATGTAGTGAATATATTGAGTGTTTTAAATTATTATCACTCTTTTAAATGGGGCCTAGATCAAGGGCATATCCTATCGTTTTGAACCTATCCTCGCACCCTTATCATAACTGAAACCATTCCTTTATGCTTTTTATTTGTTTTCAAATTTTGTAGTTAAATAAAAAAAATTATAAAGTTATGATTTTTCTGCAGTCTTTTTTTTTTAATCATCAAATAAGAAAAATTCTAAGTAATGTTTCTAATGTGGCAATTTTTTACTCCTGATTTTCTTACTTATATGAAGCTTTTAGTGTGACTTGTGTTTTTCTATTTTTTTTTGTTCCAATTACATATTCAAAGTTCTGTTATTTGCAGCATGGCAGAAGCAGAGTGGGCCCAGGCAACAAATAGATTGATGGAGAAGGTCTGCTCTTATTTTTCCCAAGCTCTGTGTGTATATATTGGGAAGGGGAGGGAAGGGTGTTTCCAACTTTTGTTGAGTATTATCTTTTGGCTATGAAATCTGAGGCAGTAGGGTTCTAATGGTTTCATTCTGATAATAGGTGGAAGATGAGACTGAACTGATTGAAGATGGGCTGCTGGTGTTTAGATCAAAAAGAAGAATTGTTTTGACAACACAGCTTATGCAGCAACTGTTTTGTCCTCCACAGGCAACAGTTCTCTCTTCAGATGCTAGTTCATCCTATGAGAGTGTGGTCTACTTTGTTTCCCGATCAACCTTAGGAGATGCATGCAGCAGTATATCTTCCTCCAAAACTGATGCTCCTTTGCATCGTGACAGTGGAAAACTGTAAGAATTGCTCTTTGAAATTGTTCAAACATGCTTCTGCCTGCAATTTTTAAAGTTTTGTGGTTCATTATTGAAGGATAATTTTGTGTAAATACAAATTAACATGATCTTTAAAATTCGCTTTTCAGCCTTCCTGAGAAGCTTAAAACATCTGAGAGAGTTGAGGATCAGTATATCTCAAAAGCAATGGAAGACTTCACTGATAGAGCAAAGAAGTTGGAAGGTGAATTGTTGAGGTAATCCTTCTTCCGATGTTCCCATCTCAGAATCCATGTTTTCAAGTTCTTAGTGTCAAGATTACCACCTGCTTAAAAGTATAATGAATTGTAAGTTCAAATTTGTATATGAGATTATTTCTTCATGCATATACAGTGAATAATGTTATTGCTTTTGTAGGGGATGTTCAGGGTTCAGAATCTGTTTGTTTTTTTTTTTTTTTTTCTGTATATAGGATGATATGGTCCTGAACTGAATACATAGAAGGTTTCAATGATTTATTTGAATTAGGCATTGTGAGATTTGCACTGGGGGATAGCTGGAGTGGTAAAAATTTGTGCTCCCTGTATGGGCTCATTTCATCATATGGATTGTGCTGACTTTTGAGCAATTTCCTGCTGCACTGATGGGTGGGCTAATTGGGTGAAATTTGTGCTTTTGATGTCCGATATGGTTATAACATTCGAAATCCCAATTAGAAAGTAACTGAGACATTTATATCTGCAAGAAGATGCCCAAGACTTGGCTAGTTATACATTTGTGCAAGTTAGCAGAGATATTGAACTGTTCTTGAATTTCAGTTGCTGGGTCATCCATGCTAGTCTTAGATATGGTGAGAAGTGGGGTGTCAGGGGGGCGGGCGGGCGTGTGGTTTAGGGGTGGCAAACTATCCAGATTTTGAAGCTTTTGGGCTGTCTTTCATAATATTAGCATTTCCCTGAAGATAAAAAATGGTTATTACCTTTTTCGTTCAGTACATTCTGGTTGCCTGTTGCTGCTGTCATTGTACCATGGGCACTACTGTGAGCTTCACATTAACTGTGTGTAAAGTAGCTCTTTCTCATGCTGTTGTGCTGCTTTTTTGTTTTGCAGACTGGAAAAGAGAGCCTCGATCTTAGACTTGAGAGTGGAATGCCAAGATCTGGAGAAGTTTTCTGTTATCAATCGTTTTGCTAAGTTCCATGGCCGGGCACAAGCTGAGGGGGCCGAGGCCTCATCGTCCTCTGATGCAAATGCTCAGAAATTCTTCCCCCAGAGATATGTTACTGCACTTCCAATTCCTAGGAATCTCCCTGACAGGGTACAATGTCTTTCACTTTGATAATTAATTAATTGATTTTTCCCTCTTTCTTTGTCAATTGTCTCCACTTCCCTCATTCTTCTCGTCTCCCTGTTCCAACTTAAAACTCGCACTTGCACATAATTGGACCGCACAAATGGGAATTTAGTTGAAGAATGTCTCCATCAAGCTATGGAGAGTGTTAGATTTTCATCTAGGCCATTGATTTCATTCTCAAAAATACAATTTGGTCTTTTATACTTCTTTGGCGATCTAGAGAGAGTAGGTGCCCCATTTTCTTTATCAGTAATGGGGAGAGCAGAAGATTTCTCTGAGTTTCAAAGGTGTTTGCACATGGCTAAAGTTTCTGGTAAATCATGTGTATCTTCATTATTGAGGTTTTGAATCATGGGGTTCAATTCATGGATTAAGGGATTTATCCTTTCTTTCTTTTCTATTGGTTCTTTTGGGATGGTGGTGGAGGTGGGTCAATGATGGCCCTGAATCTCGAATTCCCAAATTTTACTCCCAAGAATTAGGCTAGTTAACTTAATTTTTTTTATGCTTTTACTATTTTGCATCTTTTTTGAACTATTACAAAATTTGTAAACTTTCCTTGTCAGAATTTTAGCCTAAATGGACCAATATCAAGCATCCAAATTCAGTGAATGGTTCACGAAGTTTCTTGTTCCCTATTTTGGATTTACTCTATCAATTCCAAGCCAATGATTATCTATCTGTCTTTGTAGTGTCTGATAAATTGTGGTAAATGAGCTAATTATTATTAAAGAACTCACTTTCGATGTTGAACTGTGTTTTGCCAGATTATCATAAATTAATTATGCATGACGATGGGATGTTAATTTAGAACTTAGAAATCCGATATCTTGCTAATGATAAATTTCTGCAAGTTTGCTCAAGTCTATTGGCATCCCCAGGTATAAGCGTTAGCAAAAAACTATTATTTATCAGAAAGTTTTGTTTTAATATGCTCTTCATTAGTTTTATACGAGTTTATTGGAGCCAAGTGACTATTAACTTTCTGTGAGTGACCCTACCTCGTTATAGTATTATAGATAATGGGAGACTATATTAGATAAGCCTTTTTTTCCCGTTAGTTTCCGGCATTGTCTTTCTTGTTAACTTGAGCGAAGATTTAATTATTTAATTTGAAAAGCCATATGTACAAATTGGCACTTTGGGTGTCGATTTTATCTAAGTTACTGGTTTAATTACATATACTAGGTGTTGTATAAACACTCGTACGAATGAATTCAGCTTATCGTGTGGCGCAGCGGCTTTAGCTGAGCTTATGATTTTCAAATTACTGACACATCACGTTCATTTCGAGTTCAAGAAGTTCACAACTGTACTCTCTTTCATATGCAAGTCATGGCATTTGGGTGCGTGCTCATATTAGACTGTAATACAATAAGTCTAATATATTAAGTCAAAAATTCGAATGAAATTTAATACAACAATAGTCATGTTCGTGCATTCGGATCCCCGAAAATACCGTTTTCTAATCTACCCAATCATAAAACATGTTACGGATGATAAACTCGTTATTTATCTAAACAACCCAGAAAGAGCGGTAAACTTTGTGACGTCGAACAACGTAACAAAAAATGTGTTGCCCATCCTCACAATAGACAACTGTCTTAGCACAAGCAATAGAATAACAATTCAACGGCTGAAAGGATAAAAAAACGTAAGAAAAGGATGTTCAAGGGTTAAAAAAAGATGTTTCAAATAATTTTCCTATTGCCTGCCATCCCAGTCCAAGGGCATAACATACAAGTTTATACGTGGGGTCAGTTACTTGGTTCTTTCATGCATAAAATTACAAGCTTATCGATATACAATAACCAATACGCTCATCCTATTGAAATATCCAATGCCTACCTCCAAGCAGAAATTTCGAATCAAGGCAAGGTAATCTGATGCCATTGTCTCCGTTCTGCAAGTATTCCGCCTTGTTTAGCCTGTCTTATTGTTTCCAAATTCCCAACTGTTACTTATGGGCTAGGCCTATTGCCAATAAAACTAGAACAATAATCACTTGCATCAGCAAGGACGACAGGATATCGGAATGGTTGAATAGTCGTTCCTCTACTTGAGGGTTGAGTATCTTCTGTGAGCCGGCCACAGGTGGTTGGGGGTTTGCGCAAAAAAAGGAGGAGAAAAAAAAAAGCCTCTTCAGCCTCGATCATCTCAAGAGAACTCTCTCAGGGATCTCATATTTCATTTCACTCGAAAGATGCTCATGTAATGCTTAAATGCATTTCCTCTCCAATTATTGAGAATATTTCATTGACCCTGTAAAGGAAACAAGGAGTTGTCAGAACCCCAGCAGCTATTAACTACTTGCTCAGGTGAAAGAGAGTAAGCATATCTATTTTTCTTTTAATATTGGCACACGAAGTAACATTTTACATTCTACAAATCTAGAATAAGATACAAATTTTTCAACCTTTATTTTCGTTTTGACATTTGAAGAAACAACATCTAGAATAAGATACAAATTTTTCATCCTTTATACTTGAAATTATAACTGTTATATTCCAAAACACAAACACAAATTTGTGATCTTAATAGTTCCGTAATTACCTATGCGTATCTATGTTCACCTCTGCAAGCCAAGTTGTTAGAAAAACCTGCATTGTAAGAGAATCAAACAGTACTGATAAAGTCTCGTACATGAAAAAGTAAAAACATAATACTTCATTGTATACAAACGTGGGATGCTCAACCCAAAAGGGCTTCAATCTACTAATTTATTTAGCATTGGCACATCAAGTGTTTTGTCAAGATTCACTTCTTCGATCTCCTATGTTGTAGTTGGATTTGAGGATTTGGGAAATGGATTTGTAGTTCAATCCTCTTTCAAAATTTTCTATTTATGCTTTGACAACACATAAAGATTTTTAGAGTGCCAAGGAAATGAAGATTAGGGACATAAAACCCTCAATTGAAGGTCCTTCAATCCTTGGAGAACAAGAAGAATATCGAACTATCACTTCCCCAATTACAATTCCAAGACCACATACAAAAGATATCCATTTAGAAGTTAATGAGAAAAATTCCAGTTTGTGCCATGATTCATATTGATAGGTAATTCCATTTGACTGCAGCCCACGCATTTGAGGTGCTTAAATGTATATTGTCTTAAAGAATCTAAATGAGAATCGTGCTGTATATCTGGTTACATATTGAAAATGAAGGCATTTTGACACTGAAGTAAAACAACTTCATCTCACAAACTACATTAATAATATCAGGAATAACATCCACTTGTTTTATGTGTAGTTATGCTTAATGTAGCAACTCATTCTCCTATATAACAATAAAATGTGATCCACCAGGTGGCCAGTGGTTGGATGAGTACATGGTGAATCATTTTGTGTTCTGTCCAGCGTTATGTAAAAAATTTATTGCAGAATGAATTAGACTTCTTCAGAAGCATACTATAGATGTATTCTATAATCAGACCAATAATTCTTAATCATACATAAAAATGAACCAGTACCTGCAGAGTCTCCTGGTTTGGCTGACGACAATATTGTACAACTTGAACAGGCATAGCAGGACTACAATCCCTCAATCTCAGAGTAACTGGCTCACGAGTTTCTTTAGAATACAGGTTGCACATACTCAATTCATCAAATTCACCAGGGTATAGCTCATCTGACCAGCAAAATTTGTTCACTTGGGGGGTTTCAGAAGTAGTAGAGGTTTCACAAGTAGTAGAGAGTAACTCTAAAACAAGCAATCGCTGCACGTACCAAGCAACAGCAAGAAGAATAGAGAGTTAAACAATAAACAAAGAAAGATGATCCATACATGTAGAAGTCGTATAAATCTTTCATCCTGAGTGAAAAAAACCAAAAAATAAAGAGTGATTACCTTCAAATTTAGCTCTAATTGAAACATCTGGACAAGTTCCTCAGACAATTTTTCTACGATCATTCAGAGGTTACAATTAATATCTAAAATCATATAAAACTTACAGGCTATATGATATTACATGAATTCTCAGCATAAATTAGTTAAATTAACTCCACTTGTGATTGTAACAGCTGTTTTTTTTTTCTCTATCTACATTCAAGTAAAAAATAATAACTAATAAATACTTGCAGAGTGGGCTCCTCCAGATCTTATATCCAAGAATATTTTTTCTACACCCTGTTCCCCTCACAACATTTTGAGGATGGAAGCCTCAAGCATCCTTTCTAAGATAATTAAATGAAGTAATACATTGGAACTTCACGAAAAGTAGAAATAATGCATTGGAACTCCACGAAAAGTAGATGTAGTATAGAAGATCTGAAGATAGAGAAATACCAAAAGCAGCAATTGAGAAAAATGCAAATACTGGCATCCCACCACCATCACCAGCGTCATTTACATTCTCAGAATAACTAGAAAATTGCACAAGCGGACTACTGCTAGGTCCTTTAAGAAAGCATCTCATGGATCTGCTAATGTTGACCATACAATTTACAACAGCCACCTGAAAAAGAAGAAACAAAATACATAAAATTCTACCAAATTTATAAACTAAATAATATCAATGTATGCCATTGTTGTTTGATCAGTGTCTGCATACAATTCTAAATTTTCTTCCTAGATTAATGTCAAAAAGGACAATTTAAATTAACACTTGTTGATCAATTTAAGTTTTGAATTCATGTGGGAAACCCACTCATTGCTAGTTGAAAAAATCTCCAGAAGTTCCCCAAATAATCATATCATATAAGGCATCATGCGGTTTGTATTGCACTTCTTATTATCATATGCTTTAGATATTTCAAATCTGTTAACAAGAACAAGACTCCTTTCCCAACAATTTATTAATCAGAATTAGCTAAAGAAATTCTGAAATTTTGATTTTGTTCTCAAGTAACACTATCAGGGGCAGCCCAAATTATTTTCTCTTATCTTTCCATTCAACCTTGTAACGAATCACTCTGCGAAAAATATAAGTAATAAATTTGCATAAACACAAAACAAGACCAACTATTCCTTGTTCCAGCTAACCTTGCATGCGCAGACAGTAATAATAAAATTTTAATGCTATTTCAGCCTACCAATATCTTAAGTAAAGTTGGCCACAAACTTTTCCCACAATTACAGTACCTCCTTCAGTTTTTGTTCCCCCTTATGGCACCTTTTATTTGTACCCTATTGCATTTTCACCGAATAGACAACATTTGTATTCTTATACATAATAAATCATATATTTGACATTTCATCATCATATACTCTACAATTCATAACCGGTAGCACCAACTTTCTAGACATTCTGGATGAGCCCATATTATTTGATTTGCACTACCCCTATATGTTCAACATACAGGCGCAACTTACAGTAGATTATTTCCCAAGTTTGCAATATAAGATATGTGTGGCATATGGAAGATCTAAGGTACATGTCAAGCAAACATACCATATCCTTGTAAGATAATAACAGGTTACTCTGGTGATGCTCCTGCAACAAGATTCTATCAGTATTTTCATGTATATGAAAGAAGATAATAAGTAAAATAAAAAAATTCGAATTCCATCAAAACCACGAAGGGTGGCAAAATTGTTCAAATGACAGGATAGATGCGCTTATCTATTTCTATTGCTACTTCCATGTCATTTTAGCTCTATTGAACTTTCATAAACAAGCCAGAAACATCAAAAGCTACTTACATCTACTAATGCAATTTGTTATACTATTGTGATGAACTCAATTGAAATCAATTACTATTTTCAAAACTATACATGATTCTGTAACCAGATTTATTATACTTAATTCCTTACATATTGCACAATCATTTATGCTCCTTGCACTCAACCAGTGATCAAATACCATATAATCTGCATTGCAATGATACTAAAAAGGCTAAAAACCACAATGCATTGATCTGCACCAAATGCTCCAGTAAAAATTGTTCAGCAAGATGCTAAACAAAGTAGAAAAAAATTCCATCATGAAAACCATGAAAGCATTACAATTAGCATTTAGAGATGTTACAATTCGTCTTAAATTTGGTGTTATTACTTAATGTCATTCCATTTAAAATATGCAGCCTGAATAGTACAAGGTAAAATTACCTGCTGCTTAAACAATCTGAAGCAAGCTTTATTTCTAATATTGGGCATATCACTTAATACACCTAATTCCATTGAAGCCATGTACCTATATGAAAAATCCTTAGAAGCAATATACAAACCACAATAAATACATAACTTTCTCTTTTTAAAAAAAAAAAAGTGAATAAAAATAATTTATGACAAATAGATGAAACAACTCAAACATACAAAACTAAGAGGAGAAAAAAATGCAAAACCTTTGAGATAAGTAAGAATTGACGAGTGAAGTAGCATGCGACCTGCCAATAGAAGAGGCAGAGAACCATTGTTGACGATATGATGCCATTTTGGACCACTGGTTCCTCAAATTTCGCTGAGCAGCTGGTCTCCATAGCCTTAACACTGATGCTGATGGTGGTGCTGGCGAAGCAACCAAACTGGAGCTATGGTTTTCTATTTCTGGTTTCGAGTTTGATTCTGATTTGGTAGAAGTATATGGAGAATTTGGCTCTAAGTTTTCCATTTTTTGAAAATCAAGGTACCTCCGCCACCAAGGATGATGCACTGAGGTGAGGGACTAGTGATGGTGTAGTTTTTTACACGCGCCAGAGCTGCGAGTTGAAGTCTTGTTACTGTATGATCAATTTAAATGACTTGCTGTTTCGGTGTGATGGTCATTGACAAACACAAAGCAAAACAATTTTCAGAATAATTTGATTTTAAGGGTATTTATCGTAATTTAACATACGACTTGATATAATGTTATAATATTTTTGAAGGGTTAGCTTGTTCATAATGAAGTATTAGATAACACAGTTATTAACTAAGTTAAATATGAATAATTATTTATTTTTTATAAATAAAATTTCCATTTACTTGTCTTTACGTAATCTTGCCTTTACATAAATTTTCCTGGAATTACCTCAATCGTCGAGGTCTATAGGGGTGAGCAAAATTGGTTCCGGTACTGGTTAGTTCCTAAGTTTTGGAATTGAAACTTACCCTATTTTAACATGGTGCTCTGTTTTTTGATGGAACTAACAAAAGAAACATTCATAAACAGTAAACACAAACACTAGATAGCAGGATCATAAAGAAAATTAATCCAAAAAAAAAATTCTAAGGCAACTTACCCAGATACAAGGAGAACAATGCAAAGACAAAATTCACACACTTAGTTGAATGGAATAACAAACCCTAATTTGATAAATAAATAAAAATTAAAACCCACAAAAACCCTAAAGCATATATAACACAGGTGTGCAAGCCAAAAATAAATAAAACAAAAAAAATCAAATGAAACAATAGAAAAAAAAATCTAAGAAAATGAAAGAATAACTACATGTTTTGTGGGTATTTTGAGCTTGACTGAAAGAGAAAGAGAATGAGATCTGAGAAGGAGAGAGAGAGTAGAAAACAAAAAGAGACAGTATGTGTACCAACAAAGAAAAATGGAGGACAGAAAGCAAAGCAGAGATACTGAGAAATTTCTTTTAATATATTTTTATTTTATATAAAAAATAATTAAAAAAATTCTTAGTCTACTAGGCTAAAGCTAGAGATACTGGCAGGAAGAGAGAGAAAGCTAACATTGAAGAGGTTTATTTTTAGTTATTCAAATATTTTAAATAGGTTTAATTTTTTAAACTCAATACTAAAAATTTAAAAGTAGAAGTGAGCAAAACAAGTTCAGGTTCCATTCCACTTAATAGCTCACTTTGAATGGGCTTCTTTTTAGTTATTCAAATATTTTAAATTATTTTTTTTTAATTCAAGACTCAAGATTTATTTAGGGGTAAGCAAAACAAGTTCAAGTTTCAATTTCAATTGGACCCGAAATATACTCTAAATAAATTCAGTTCCTAAGTTTTACAAAGTGGAACCTACCCGATTAACAAGGCACTCTATTTTTGGGTTTCAATTCGATTCCAATTTGATTCCGGTTCAATTATGTCATTCAATTTCTAAATGATTTGACAACAATCGATCTGACTCTTTATTTTAATGAAGCATGCAATTGGAACTATTCTTTTAAAATTTGATTATGCATTCATATTTGGCTAAATCAAGATTGTTGGAAAATATTCCAAAAACTTCAAATGTTGTTGCAGAAATAGAATGAATGGTGATTTGCTGCCTTCTCTTCAAGCCAGTAATTATTAGTTAGCTATCCATGCCTAAACCGAGAAAATATCGAGTTACTCTAATATTCAAATGAAAAAGTTGCATCCTATTTCTCAAATGCAAATACTGAAACCTTAAAAATTAAATTGTCCTTCAAATGTAAAAAGCTATGAAACAAAAGGCATCCACTAACATTGAAAAAGCTTAAAAAATAAAAGGATCCTGCAACCTAAAACCAAGCAAGAAAGTTTTCAGAAGAACTTTATCAATATCATTCAATTTTATAAGCTTTTCTTAATGCCCAACTTAACCAACTACACAGTACACTACTGAAAATTACCTTGGAGTCTATAGGCAAGTACAAATAAATTACAGGTAATTTTGGATTGAGGTGTTGGCAATTTATTTCACTACCAAAAGTTGGTGGATAGTTGGTAAGCATTAGCTCCCACATAAAATTAGGCATTTAGCAAACATTACAATCGTGTGCTTTCAAAATTAAGTAAAAACACAACAATTACAAACAGGCATAGAGGTTGGAATAGCTTTAGAGTGATTTGTAGCGAATATGCCAAGAAAACGGGTAACTTTCAACACTATCTTGCTGTCTACAAACTTAACAATTGATTTCCATGGCCTTCTATTTCAACTGTGCTGTTCGACCATCTTCGTGCATTTAAAGTTTTAAACCCACAGCACATCAATTTTCTTTCTCAGCCACAAAAAAAAAAAAAAAACATAAATACTTCTTAGCCTATGATTGCACTGTCGAAAAAGAAGAATAAAAATTGTTGAATGTTCATAAATCTTCAATGACGGAAAATACATAAGAAAAATTTAGGGCATCACCAGTTTGCAGAATTGCAGCGAGGCTCTAGTGGAACAAGACCCCGTTAAGCTCGTGGAAGAAAATTAAAATTGCCTAAGAACTAGAGAAAGCCAATCCGTGTAATCAAACTACTCCGTGGTCAATAATATTACAATCCAATTCAAATCCAAGCAAATCTACCCAAAATTTCCAAAACCCACAAAAATTTAAGAAACAAAGCAAGTAAAAGTAAGCGTACCTAAACTGAATGAAAGAAAATGAAGTGAAATTTGAGAGATTCCGCTACGAAGAGAAAGAAGCTAGAGTTGAGATTGAGAAGCTGGAGTGAGAGGCCCTGGGGAAGAATCAATTTGCAGATTTGGGGGATTTCGTAGTCTAGGCGAAGTGGCAGAGATTCAAAAGCAAGCGAAGAATACAAAAAAATTAGAAAAATGGTGGAGTTTCCAGGATTTTAGGTCGGGTTTTGGAATCGGGTCGGGTAGCTTTGGGTTGTTGGATCGGTAAACCGTAACCAGAACCGAGCCGAAAAGAAACAGTCCGGTTCCAGAACCGGTTTTATGGTCTCAACGGTTCCGGCATGATACTTCAGGTTTTGTAATATGTAGGCATATTGCCCTCAAATCTCGTCTGCGAGGAGACGAGCGGGATTGAAAATGTCTTCACACAACAATTCGTCGTCTGCGAACAATCCACGTTAGCCATCAGCTGGGAAGCCATATGTGCCACTGGCTGTGGCTCCTGGGGATGAATCGATTGATTACTCCGGTTTCATTGCCGTAGTTTTCGGCATTGCTGGAGTGATGTTCAGGGTTCGTAGCCAATAACTTGATAGATCTAGGTTTGAACTTCCTTTACATTATTATCATTTGGGTTTTATTTACTAACCTCTCATTTATTTGTTTAACATTGTGGCAGTACAAGTTACGCTCGTGGCTCGCGTTCATATGCTGTGCGCAGTCACTAGCCAATATGAGGAGCGTTGAAACCGATCTTAAGCAGTTTTCCATGGCTATGATGTGAGTTTTGGTTCATTCTCCAAAGTTTACGCCTTATGCATCTAGTTGTTTATGCATTCACGTGTACACATATGATTGAAGTGGCCCAGTAATTATGGTTTAAGCGTGTCTGTCATGATGAGGTTTGGGGCACATTACTTGCATATATTGAAATCGAGAATGTTTTAGATGGACCGGCCCTTACCATGTTATTTCTGTGCGCATTTATTCAAGTCTTATAACTGGAACAAATAAGACAAAAATTTAAAATAGGTGACATGATTTCATCCTACCTACTGTAGAAGGGCTTTGCTTGGAATTAAGGTTCTGTAGTTTCGAAGTTAAAATTATTGTCAGATGAAATAATTAAATGTCGAATATTAGTGAAAAAGTGAGTGGTTCCTTCTAAAAATTGGTGTCTACCAAACACTTATCTACGTGCTTTCTAATAACAGTAGAAGCTGAGTGGTTTCAAATGTAGCTCAAGGCTTCATTTGGTGTTAAGGTGGGCTGGTTTTTTAAGGTACAATTGTTGTGGAACGAAATCACTAAATGTTAAATAGAGGGGGTTCCACTAAAAGTTGATTTTATCAAACATTTTTTTAATCTCTGCTTTCAAAACATAGCAGAAGCATCACAATCCCAACCAAAGCCTAAGAATGTTATAGTTTTTGGTTTAAGAAAAACTATGAGTTAGAGGAGAGATGCCAATTCTTGTAGCCACTCTCAAACTGATATGATGCTCTTTGCCACACACACATTGATGCATTCAAACATGGAACTTTATAGTAGACACAGATCATTTTGCAAATTGTCAATTGTCTCACGTCCTTCATTTCCTTAAAAGAAAGTTAATGTCTACCTATAGATATACTGATCCAGAGCTTTAGGTGCTAGTTGACATCATTGTGTTGGTGCTAAATTGTGGTAATCTTTGCTCTAACATTTGACAAGCTTTACAACTTTCTTATGGGCATGTTATGGTCAGAATGGTTGTTTGCTAGATTTAGGGTCTGTTTGGTGTAATCTTTAGATGAGTTTCGTAGTATGAAAAGTTCATGCAGAAGGGCTGAGAACCTAATTTATCTAGAAGTTTAAATAGCTGAAATAGACGAGGTTTGCTTCTTTGTCCCTTTTTTTTCTTTCTATTTTCTTTTTTTTGGGCGGAGTAGGGGTTGGGCTGTGGGGATGGGATTGGCTTAAGTATATTGTTTCATATTCCAATAGATAATATACAAATACTACCATTATCCCTTTGATTATGTATATGTATTTTTGTAGATATTTTATGCACATTAAAGTTCAAGACATTTGCTGCTAAAGTTTTTTGTTGTATTCAAATCATTCTGGGATTTTTTTTGTTGGATTATGTAATTTTTATCCGTTAACCTTTATGGTTATTTGGTTGTCAGTAACCACTCTCTGGTTTGTTTCTTTGTCTTTTGTTTATTTTTCTTTTAAATAGTTCAACACTAAAAATTTGGTGGTTGAATATTTTTTTTCTTTAATTTAAGCCAAAAACAAAAATTCTTGTTTGTTCTTGAGTTTCTAATATAAGCTTATGACCATAAAGAAATTGTTCTATTCATCACTCTTCATAAATTGTTCATATTGATCTCTTAAACTACTCATATGAATCTCTTTGAAAGGAAAATACTTCATGAGCAAATCTCTCTTTATAACACATTGCCCAAACATGTTTTATATACCTCACAAAAATTCTCTTTCCTTGTCTCAACATGCATAAGGACTCATACTTATGTGCATGATGGAAATGGTTGGCCTGAATAATATCAATCTTTGCTTCTGGAAAAGGTTGATATTTAATGGTAGTTGATGCAGTTTTTCTGACCACAAGTGTTAGCTTATTTGAGTGCTATCACTCTTCATTTCACACTCCCATATTGGGTGTTAACTGATCCATGACCTATTAATGCCCTACACTTAGTCCAAGCCTTAATTATGTTTTAGTTTATTGTTTTAATTGTGTTGAAAAAACATTAGACTTTGCCATCTCACCAATTTGTTTCTCCTACTTGCAGCTTTATCTTTGTTAAATAAGTGTAGTCTCTTTTTATATTTTTTACAACTTCACTTGGTCAATGATGAGTTGATCAATATTGTCAATTATGCCAAATAATGCGTACACTAGTGGTCTTTTGAAGGTCTTTTAGTTTTTGATTTAACGTGTCATGTCTGAGCTATCAGTTTAGCAACGATACACTAATTGGAGAAAATTGCATTGCATGCTTGTTGGCTTGCAAGAATAATGGACTTGAGTAATTTGTTTGATATCTTTTTATGTTATTGTGGTTATGGCTGAATGTGTCTTCTATGGCAATGCATCAGGTTTGCTCTCATGGGCTTGGTAACAAACTACCTAGGGACTGCTCGGTCGCGCACAAGAAGTTGAGATATCTTGGATTTTGGAGTCCGGATTATCTGTAACTGTTTCCTTTTTATTCTTCTTGATGATATTTGGTTAATTCTTTTTAAAGGTCAGGCAGGGTATGACTATGCTCGGAGTTGTTAATGTGAAATATGCTCTCGCATGAACTTGGGCTTTTGTAGCTCTGGCTTTGAATTCGATTCTAATTTTGAAGAAAGATGAATATTGTGAATTGTAGGGATCCCATTTATTCTTGAAAATTGAGATTGGTTCCGTGGTGATGATGACCCACCGAGGCGACGAATGATTGGTGTGGTTAGATGCCGCTGCTGGTTGTAAGTCTACAAATGATGTGCCCAAGGCGAAGCAGCCTATTTTTTGGTTAGAGAATTTTATTTTTAGAGAAAAATAAAATTACCACAATACTAAAATGATATGATGGATTTTAAAAATGTTTCTTTTCCGGTTTTTATTAATTTTTTTATTTTAGTTTTTTGATTATTATCTGATTTAATTTTTTTATTTTGGGGCACAAATAATACTGTGCATCATTTAAGTGATATTCATTAATTAAATGATAAATTATATAAATTTTAAAAATAATTAATTAATTTTCGTCGATCCATGGCCCGAAATCGTTGGTCCATGAATTCTTAAATGGGTCATCCCGCCCTTGGGCCGGTTTTTACTTCTTGTTTACTTCAATTTTCATTCCAATTTTACTGATCTCTTCGGTTGCCAAATAATATTTGCGTACAGAGGGCGACTAGAGGGAGATCGAAAATGTCTTCGCACAACAATTCGTCGTCGGTGAACGATCCTCGTCAGCCATCGGCGGCGAAGCCATATGTGCCCCTGGCTGTGGCTCCTCAAGATTTACCTGTTGACTACTCTGGTTTCATAGCCGTCGTTTTTGGCGTTGCTGGCGTCATGTTCAGGGTCTGCAAGCGATCAATTCACCTGAATTTCAACTCTTTTTAAAATTATTATTCTTTGGGTTTTGTTTGGTCATCTCTAATTTATTTAATTGTTTCTTTCAGTATAAGCTGTGCTCCTGGCTCGCAATCATATGCTGTGCCCAGTCACTGGCTAATATGAGGAACATCGAGAACGATCTTAAGCAGATTTCCATGGCTATGATGTGAGTTCATCTCCTTGTATAGATTCCACGCTTCATGGATCTACTTTCTTACGCTTCTACATATAAACATGCGAATGAGGTAGCCCTGTTTTATAGAGCGATTAGTGATTTTTGGGGCACAGTTCTTAAAGAAATAATATTAAGCATATAAATTATTTAAACAACAATTTATGTACAAACTAATGTGCAATGGTGTTTTTTTATGGTCATATTATTTGTTTATTTGTAATCTTTTGTTGATTATATACAATGTACGTTTATAAATTAACAAGAGGTTGCTTTGATATATATATATATATATATTTGTAGCATTAATTCTCAGATATACTTGTAACCAATGTCACAATTAAACCTCAGAATTACAGAACCATCGTATTTCAACTAGTCACAAAAGCAAAATTGTTGCCATTCCCATTGAAAAATAGAAATGTTTGCTGTATGAAGAAAGTGTTTTCAAAATTTTATGTAACTATCATAAGTATCATCAAAAACTTTGAAATATTACTTATACTGTTTAATTAATAATGTATCAGTACATTCTGTATTGGAAAAGAATGTACTTATACCCACGTGGATTTTCATGTTATTTTTTTTGATACCATAATTAAAGGTTTCATGTCCAACAAGAAAGAAAACTATTTTATTTATCTATATCAGTTTATGGACAAGTGATATACGATATCACTAATATTTACTAAGGGTTCATAATCTTTGAATGTTGACATAAAACTTGTTTGATATCATCGGACAGACTATAGTTTTTACTTGACAACTAATAGTTACTAAGGGTATGTTTGGTATTGAGGTGTTGTGGTTTTGAAATTGTAGCTGTTGTCGTAAGGAATCACTAAAAATTAAGTATTAGTTAAAAAAAAAGAAGTGATTTCAACGAAAAGTTGGTGTTTACCAAACATATTTTCAGGTTTGCTGGCAAATTTCTGTAAAAACGAGTATTACCAAACATATCATAAACTCATATCTATTTATGCAGCTAGTAGTTCAATTTCACAACAACTCAATGCCAAACTGGCCCTAAATGTTGGACTGGTTGCTTTAATGTTTGACAAAGTATTGCTTGTTGAAAAGTGAATGATTATTTTCTGGTCAGAATTGTTGTGTGCATGATTAGGTGTCAGTTTGGTTTAACACAATATGAGTTTTCTAGCATGAAAAATTCATGCAAATTTTTTTGCCATATTTGATTGAGAGGCTAATTGATCTAAATGTCCATCTAGCAAAGGTGTTTGGGGAATGTGCTTACAGTCCAATAGCTGATTTGAGTGCTATCAATGTTCATTTCAATGTCTTTTTCACAACCCCTTATCGATTTATTCTACTAGGTCTAAGCTGATGCATGACCTGTTAAAACCAAATAACTTATTCCGAGACCTTAACTGAATGTTAGCTTATTATTTTAATTGTGTTTGATAAACATTAGATGACAACAAGCATAGTATGTAATCAATTAGTTCCTCCTACTATGGATGAGTATTCTTGCATTTTTATCTTTGTGCAGTTTTTCTCATTGCCATTGATATGTTGAGCTGTATCATCTATTATGTCAAATGGTGTCCGTGCTAACTGCTGTAGAGTCTTAAGAAGGTCTTTTAGTTCTTATTGTCCGCTGACTGTGCATCCATACATAAATTGGTGATAATTGAATCATTTCAACAAGTTGGATGGTTCTAAGTGCTCGTTTGGTTTGACTTCTCTATTGATTAAAAGGTCTTTTTTAATGCCTGAAGCTCTCTTCTAAAGATTGTATTGCTTGGTTGTATTTGGAATAGAGTTTTTGGATGATTGAAAAAATTATTTTACCTTTTTTTTGACTTTGTTACTTTTTTGCTTGTGAAATAACTTATTGCTGTTCATACATACATGCATACATACATACATATATGTTAAAAGCTCTACACAAGATCTATTCAAAGGAGCTCTACTTAAAAAACTATACCAAATAGACACAAATATGACTGGAAAGGGAGTGCCACACTGATCCATGATTGGATGAAATGACCTTTTATTTATAGCTCTTCTGAGTACTTGAAGATTGTCTCTTTAATACATCTGTATGTATTGACTTGGTGCTGTAATTTCCTTTGAGATTCTATTCTCTATTGTTGTTGATATAATTAATTTTACCTTTTGACTAAAACCAGGTTCGCTATCATGGGCTTGGTAACAAACTACTTGGGGCCTGCTCGACCAGGCACAAAGAGTTGAGATATCTTGAATATTGCAGGGTTGAGAATCGAGATAAAGCTGTGAAAGTGTCTTGGTTTGTTTCTTTTTGGTTCTTTTTAATGATATCAGGTCCTATTAAAAGGGCTCAAATTCAGGAGTTGGTGAAATTTGGTGTAATGTGAGGGAATCCAGAATGGCATACACTCAGACTACCATTAATTCTTACGTTTTTAATTGTTATTTTAGGATAATAAGATCTTTATTCAAGTTCTATTTGAGGCCACCATATTCTCGTAACTTTGTGGCTAAACTTCAAATAAGCAAACGTGTCAAAGCTCCTGGAATCGGTGATGCCATACTTTGGTGCAATACTTAGATGATAGTAGCATTGCATTAATTTTAGCATGTTCTGCAGTAAATTAGCTATTTATTTAGCACCACTTAGAATCAGTTCATGACTTGATTGTATACAGTGATATATTGAACTTAAGTTACATGTGTAGTATGGTAACAAACTGGATTCATTAGGAGCTGAGGAGTAGCTGTTAGTTGCTGCATGAAGTCCACAAACATGGCCCTTGAATGGCCGTCTTTTTAATCTTTCATTTCATGGGAAAGAAACCAATGTTAATTCTAATTGTCTAAAGCTTCATATAACTACTGGAAATTTTGTTTCTAAAGAATAAAGCTTCAGAATCCCTGGATGAATTGCATTTTTCCAAGAGAAGCTTGGAAGGTCGGTTTGTGGTTGAAAGCAGACGAAAATTGGATCATCGATGGCCCCGACATCATGAAGAAGAAAGTGCAGGTGAAGGTGAAGGAATTGCTTTCCAGTGATGTTATAAGACCAAAATCCAATCAAGTTCTTAAGGAATTGGCTCGAAAGAGTGGCAAGGATCAAGAATCTTTGTCCAGAGGTTTGAAAAATTCTCTGCTTAGCTATATAGACTGTATGGATATATGTTGCATGGTGTAGGGTAATGATGCTGAAGAAATCTACCATCTAAAAATATATTATTCATTAATTTACCGAAAATCAAAATGTAATTTATATTTGCTTTATCAAAATGTAACAGAAAGCCAAAAATATAAATAACTCTTTCATAATATATAAAAAAAATAAAGAAGAATTTTGAAAGAATTCATAACTATAACACCAAGTTGATGAAGTCAAGAACCCGATAAAATGCAGAAGCGTGCTAGGCTATGCAACAAGTAACTCAACTTTGCAGTTTCTAATAACTCAGTAATCTACAAATTACTACCTATTTTGTTGTTTTACAATATTATTAATCAATTAAAATAATAAAATTTCTTCTTATAATTAAGGATATAACTACAAATTTATTTTAATAGGACTAATTTTTCTTTTTCAACGATACTTCATAAACTGTAGTGGTAGTGGTACGATATAATTTTATTTATGAAAAACATAAATTTAGTAAATTTATCTGAGAAAAACAACCACCATTCTTGATACAATTTATTTTCCTATTAAATTATTGTCCTGTGTTCCTATCAATGAAATAATATATACACAAAATATAAATTAATTTATTAGAGAGAATCTAATATAAATAAGTTATATTTACGTCACAATTAATACGATGAATACTGAAAAGTATATGTTTATTGAGAGTTTATATTATTATTTTACACTTAACAATGTTATTAACTTTTATAAAATAAGCATTTTAAACATTTTAAAATTCAAAAATTAAAGTTTGTCTAATTCATGACAAGTGATTTATTTTGCATAAGTTTTATGTAATAAGTATATCTTTCCATCCAAAGTCCAATTGATGCAATTTTGGAACCATTGAGTCATGGACTCATTCCTTCACAATATTTTAAGCTAAAGATTAGTCTAGTTTAAGCATTTAAGTGATAAAAAGAAGGCATTTTCAATAGAACTAAAATGCAACTATGGTCTAGTCCACCAAGCTTTTGTACTTGGACTGTGTCTCACAAAATACATATCCAAATATATTGATTGAAGATGTTCTAAAAAGTTAAAGATAAATATATGCAATATTCATGTTTTGGTCAAAGACATAATCTAAAGAAATCAATAACCTTCTGGCCGACATAATTTAATGCACGTGAAAGATGTTTTCCAACATTTATCTAACCTTGGGCAACACTTTAACATTTACCCCTTGTATGTTTTTATGAATAGATGCTTGTAATAAACATCAAAACAATCTTTAGAACCAAATATCATCATTTCTTTTACTTCGTTATCTCTTCTCTTTACAATTCATTTCTCAATTCAAAATTAGGGCTAAGGGTAAAGCTTTGATGAGTTTGAAGTGTCATTCCTTGAACCTTTGATTTGTGCTTTGATGTAAGAATTTTCAATTGAGTGAATTCCATTTCTTAAAAGTATTTTGAGTGTTAGAGGCTTGATTTATTGTTAATAAATGGTACATTGAATGTTTGTACATTTTTTACATTTCAAGAATTAAGTAAGTTACAGTTTTTCACAAGTAATTTAAAAGTAAATGTTTTGTTTATCCTACCTTTTCTTAAAAGGGTACTTTCATTTGCTTAAATATTTCATCTTTCAATTGATATCACTCCTCAGTTGATTCTTAATTGAGCTATTAAAAAGGATCAAGAATAATTTTTATAAATTTTTGTTAAATAGATCCTAATGCGCTAGTATTTAATAATATTGAATTTTATTTTAAAAACTAACATTTTCATAATACTTGGATAATTGGATTTGTAATAGATATTATACAATAAATTCCATGTGGATTGACATTTAACCCCCAACTTCTATTACTTGAGATGATTTATACATAAATATGCAACCTTTAAGTTGCAGCAAGTTTTTGCCACCGGCACTAAGAATTATAGATTATATATAATTTAAGTGTTCTTATTGTTGTGTGTGTGTGTGTGTATTACTAATTCTAAAAATTTTTATTTATGTATTTTTATTGGGAGGCTTAGTTGCCTATTTTCATTTAATTTGTTTATTTTATATGATTGGTTTTACTATCTATTATTTATTTATTTTACTTTATTTTTATTTATTTAGTTGTTTGTTTTATTTTTATCAAGGAGAAGGATACATCACCTCTTTTATTTTATTTATAAATTTTTGTGCATTAATTTACAATCATTGTTGATTTTTTTAAATTTTTTTAAATTTTTTAATATACACTTGAGTGGCATCTTATTCTTGTCGCTTCCTAAAAGGTAATTTTGAAACTTTGATTGGTAATTTATTTGATTTACCTCAACATTGACACATCTCTCACGCTATGGTTGAAAATAAAAGTATACATGATGATTATGAAAATCAACATTTTCAAACCATATGTGAATATATATTTTCAACTACCTTGAAATTCTACCCTTCATGCTATATTTTTTTGTTCAATGCTTTAATAATTTTTATTTAAGCCAAATATGATTTTAGTACTTTCTAATTTTTATGGCTTAGAATCTCAAAGTTCTTATTTGCATATTAAAGAATTTAAAAAAGTTTGTGCTACTTTAGTGATCAAGCTTATGCCAATGGAATAATTAGGCTAAAATTGTTTCCTTTTTTTTAAAAAAAAATAAAGCAAAAAAACTTAGCTAATTATTTAAAACTTAAATCAATTAGCATGAAATGCAACGTAAAATTTTCATCTGTATGAGTTTGATTATTAAAAGCAGCATAAACTTACTCAAATTCTTTAAAATGCAAATAAGAATTTTGAGATTTCAAGTCATAAAAATTAGAAAGTATTAGAATCATATTTGGCTTATATAAAAATTAATAGAGCATTGAATAGAAAAAATAAAGCATGAAGGGGTAGAATTTTGAGTTGTTGTAAATATTCATGTATGGTTCAAAATAATTAGTTTTCATGATCATCATGCACATTTTCATTTTTGGCCATATTGTTAGATGTGTGTGAATGTTGAGGTGAATCAAACAAATTGCTAATCAAAATTTTAAAATTACCTTTCATCATGTGATGAGAATAAAGGTCATGATGCTACTCAAATATATATTAAATAAAGATAAAAAAATCAATAATAATTATAAATTAATGAAGAAATATGTACGACAAGAAAAATAAAAATAAAATAAAAGCGATGGTACAACCTTCCCCTTCATAACACCAACCATATGAAATAAACAAATTAAATGTAAATATGTGACTGAGCCTCTCACTGAAAATAAATAAATAAAAATTTGATAAATTTAGTGAAAGAAAATAATTAGTTATAAAAACAAGTAAACTATATTCAAACTGTAATTCTCCAGTAAATATGCCAAAAATTTGCTGCAATTTATAGGTTATACATCAATTATAAATATCTCAAGTAATAAACATTTGAGAGTTTCAGTGTCGATCTAGAAAAAATTAGTTGTATAATTTCTATTACAAGTCCAAATATCCAAAAATTATAAAAATTGCATTGATGTGTTTGTTTTTAAAATAAAATTCAATTTTATTAAATGCTAAGGTATTAGGATCTATTTTGAAGAAATGTATTGAAATTATTCTTAATCCTTTCTAATAACTTAATTAAAAATCAACTAAGAATATTTTAATCGGAAGATAAAAAATTTAAGAAAATGAAAATACCTTTATAATAGAAGGCAGGAAAAATAAGATATTAGCTTTTAAATTGATTTATGAAAAATTATAACTTACTCATTTTTTGAGATATAAAAAATGTGCAAATTTTTAATGCACCATTTATTAAAAATGAATCAAGTTCTCTAATAACTCAAAACAATTTTAAGAAATGAAATTCACTCAATTCAAAGATTTTACATTGAATCACAAATCAAAAGATCAAGGAATGGAATTACCAAAAATAATAATAATAATAATGATACGTAGTTCTAAAAATTGTCTTGATGTTTGATACAAAACCTTGGAAAATACAAGGTGTAAACGTCAAAGAGTTAGGCCAAAGTTAGGTAAATGTTGGAAGACTTGTTTCACATGTATTAGATTGTGTTGGAAAAATGGTTATTGATTTATTTAGATTATGTCTCTTATCAATATATGAAAGTTGTAGATACTTTTCTTAGCTATTTATAACATCTTCAATTAATATATGTGAAAATATATTTTGTGAGATAAAATCCAAGACAAAACTTGTCAGATTGGCCCAAAGTTGCATTGTAATTTTATTGAAAATTTATTTTCTAACCACCAAAATGCTTTAACTAATATGACTTTTGACTTACAATATTGTGAATAAATGAGTCTATGATTCAGTAGCCAAAAATTGTATCAATTGAATTTTTAGATTGAATAAAATGTTTAATATATGAAACCTGCACAAAATAAATCATTTTTAACGAGTTAGGTAAATTCTTGTTTTGAATCTTAAGATAAATACTTTAGAAAAGTTAATGTCATTTTTAAGTTTAAAATAATAATATAAACTCTCAATAAATATATATGTTTTACTATTTATCACAATAGTAAAAAAAAAAAAATCAACATATTACACAAAATAAACTAGTTTAGTAAAGAGGATCCAACATATACACCAAAAAAATTTTTGTTTGGGAGATAATAACCTGTATTTATTTTAAAATTGTTAATAACTATAAATTTATATTTTTTAATTAAAGTAGATCAATAATATAAATAAAGATACAATTTTACAATTAATAAATTTGTCTTTGCATCTATAGAAATGACAAAATTACTCTCATGATTTTTGATAGTCACATAATTGGATTACTTAAGGGCATTTTGATTATTTTAATAAGATTAGGAATCTACTTGTTATAAACAGAAGAATTGTCTTTATTGCACTTAGACAAAAATATATCTCATATATCTTAAATCTCATATAAAATTTATTCACTTAAAAAAATATATTTATAAATAGAAAGTTAAAAAAAAGAGAAGTTTACTTCTAATTTTTATTCTTGTATTGTTGCTACTATTTATAAAGTATTTTTAATCTTTGATAGTATAATAAATAGGTATCAGGTAATCTTGTGAATTTGTCAAAGAAAAAGAGATATTTAAAGTTAAAAAGATTATGACAAATAGAAGTTAAAAGTTTATAATAGTAAAAAATTTTATCATATACTTCTCCTAAAATTTGTGATAATCTAACTTAGTAAAACGTTTTGTAGAAAAACTTATCTCAACTTTGATTGCAAGTTGACTAATTAAAAACTAAAATATTTCTGATTTATTTGTTTTTTCTAAGTAAAACTTTAATTGAGTCATTCACATTTAATTTACCAAAAAAAATAAATACATTGATTAATTTACTTTCCACCATAATTTTATTATGCTTGTTTTATAATGTATACCTATCAAATTTTAAAAATTAAATTAGAAAGTAAAATAGGAATTTATTTAGAAAGAACAAATAAATTATGTTTTTTTTTTAATATTAATTTTGTTAATCAACTCATTATCAAAGTAATAGAGAGGACAGTTTAGTGCTTTACAAAACTTTTCACAAAGTAAGAGTACCACAAATCTTAAGAGAGGTATCCAATAAAACTCCACAATAATAATAAATTACATGTGTCATATATACGGTGGTGCAAAGAGTGTTTAATACAAATTAAAACAAATGTAAGTTTAGTTTTGATGGATCTTTTGTCCTTTATATAATTTAAATTGTAACAAAATCATAAAAAGGGAAAAAGAATTTTAAGAGAAGTTTCAAAGGTTGTAAGAGTGTCACTCTTGCGCTAATTTTGTTTAATTTTATATTAAATTAACTGAACATATATTTTATTATTGAGTTAATTTTTGGTATTTATTAGACGAGATCATCTTACATTTTTATTGTTTATCCTTGAATTAATCAACGGGGTTGATGTGTTGTCAATTAATCTAAATTTATAAATTACAATATTATTATTAATAAACAAAAAAAATGAAGTTAAATTTAAATTGTATAACTTAAATTGAACTGAAATTTATTTTAATTTTATTAATTTACTTTTGTTTAAGTTATTTAATAATTTGAGTTAGTTTAATTTAATTTTATTTAAGTTATTTAATAATTCGAGTTACATTGAGTTGAAGTATAATTAATTTAAGCATTTTTTAATTTAATTTAATTTAATTTAGGATACTCTTCGCACCATCCAAATCCAATTGCTTCTTAATTTTTGTTGTGCAATTATTGTGATGATTGTTTTTCACTTGGTTTTCCGCTTTCCAACCTTCAATTATGATAGCATGTAGGCAAGCGGCACCCTTCAATTATAGGTTATGCTTCCGCCCTTCATTTATTATAGATCAGTTAATTATCATTGTTCGTGGCTCGTCACTTTTAACCCTTCAATCTTGTTTCAAGTGTGGTATTGATTACTTTTCAAATTTTGTATTTTATGTTTTAAAATTTAAAGAGTTGGTTAACAAAATCGTAATAAAAAATAATAATTATACATATTTTTTAAAATTGAATCAATTCGAAAATAAACTAAGAATTAAATTAGAATTATACCAAAAATTAGGCCCAACTGGACATGTGAAATTAAAATTTATGCAAGCTTAAGTGTCTTATACACTTAAATTTGCATAATATTCGTATGATATTGGACCTAGTCTGTATTAAAATTTTGAGATAAAGTACGATTTGTGAAGTCCAGCCCACACAAGACGTGTTAGGCCAAAAATCACCCCCTAACCCATCACATCCCTTCTCAACTACAAAATATTTTTCTCTCTTGTACTCCCAGCTGCAAAATAGTTTAATTCATATTGTAATTAATCAAATCAATCCTCTAATCATCAAATACAAAGTAACACAATCAAAACAAAAACATGCAGAACTCATATTTAGTCTTTAAAACTCTTTTTAGATGTATTACATATATATATATATATATATTTATGATACATTATAGTATTTTACGCATATATGAATATTATATTAAGTATATGCATACTTACTTGATATAGAATCGATGCATAGGATAAATAAAAATTATATATATTTAAGTACTAAATTTTATAATTTTAGGTTATATTTTATGTTATATAATTGTTACAACATTAGAAAGGTAATAATATGATTTTTATAAGTTTATTTTTGTAAATTAGTGAATGGATTCTTTTTAAGGGTAAAAACAAAAATGTAAAATTTTGTTAACATTATTTTTTATATTTTATTTTTTAACAAAGATAATATTTAGATAGATTAAATAAAACATTGATTAAGAATAATTTTTATAACGGGCTAAATACATTTTGACTCAATTAGTTTAGTTTAGGCCCAAACCTATTTTCCATCATTTTTCTACATCATTTTACACTTTTCTTCCACTTTCTTCAATCTCTCTCTAGCTTGGATGAATTTTCATTCTTGTAGAGCTATTTTGTAGGCTAGAAAGGTAGTTGGAAGTTTATTAGGCAAGAAAAATTGAAGAAAAACAAATAAAACACCAAATAATTGTCTTGATTCAATCTATATTTCATTATAGTGAGGAATTCAAGGAGAAAATTTTAAGAGGCTATACTTGAGCTTGAAAAAATTTTTGGTAAGTTTCTTAAATTTTATTTTAAATCTAGAATCATGGCAGGGTCATTTAGAAAGCATGAATTTGGGATACATATTAAGAAACCTTAGAATTAAAATTGATGCATATATATGTATGGTTGAACTTGAATGATGTTTATAAAGAAATTTTGGTTTATATAAGTATATAATAATGCTTGATTTATGTTGGGTTTATGTAGTTACATATCTATAAATATTGTTAATTTAAGTTTGGATAATAAAAATTAAAATTTTTGGTGTAATAATAGTTTGTGCACATATACATACATATATATATATATATATATATATATATATATATTAGTTTGATTTTACGGTGAATTGAATGAGTTTGTGAAAATGTGTTAAGAAATGAATTAGGTAGGGTTTGTATATGAATATGAGGTAGTGAGAAAGTGGAATGATAATAGTGACATGAGTGATACTATATAGAATTTTCAAAATGGTTAAATTATTGGAGAAAAATCAGAAAAGAAATTAGTGTAGTACAATATTAAATTTATGGGTTTATGTAATGTATTTGATAAGAATATTTTTCTTGGATTAAAGATTTTAAATGCAGTAATGAAAAAAAGTCATTAAAGTATTATGTATACATAAATTTTTTTACGAAAAATTTAATTATTTTTAGGGTGAATTTTTATATTATGTTGGTATATGTTTTCAATATTGAACAATAATATTCAAAACTTGATATGAGGTCAAATGTGTGATAAGTTTTTTAGATAAGAATTGGCACAATAAAATTAAAAAATGAGTGATGTGAATATAATATAATTTTTATATGTTAAATAAAATTATTATTAGATGACTCAATAAATATCAACTAGAAGTATATAATTTGCATGTATTTCATCAAAATCGATTGCAGGGTGTATCTGTATACAGATATTAATATATGATACATTGATATATATGCTTTCCTCTTTTACTATAGATAAAGTATGGAAGTAAATATTTTCTCTTTATTACCTATAAAAGGATAAAAAAATGGGTGTCAGATAGCAAAATATTTGACACTGTACTTTTTATTTGAGTTAACGCTAATAAGTAAGTTCAATAATTTTATTATATATAAATATATAAAAATTCATAATCAGTCATTCCTTCATATTTCGAGTGAGTATAGATTTTTACTAATTTATACACATATATTATATAAGAATATTTTTAGATGACTCATTTGAATATGAAGAAATGACTAATTATGAATTTTTTTTATGTCTATTTATATATTTACTTCCATATTGAGAATTTAGTTTGTCGTCGTCCTTTTATTCATTAAATATATGTTCATATTTTTTTTTTAAATATTTTCAAATTTGATACACTTTAAGGAGGTCATCCATTCACATCCCTTAATAAAGAGTTCATGGCTTGTATTTTGTCCTTGAAGATTTTTTAGGTATGTAATAATCTTCAATAATATGTAAATAATTTATAGAAAGTATCCTAAAACATTTTGTAAAAATATTAATTTTGTAGAATGTTACATTCATATATATTATATTCTTTATATTTTGGTGTGTATATATTATATGAGTTAATTATATAATATATTAAAAGTTTTACATATTTATATAGAATATTGGTAATAAGTATACCTTATTATTACGTACTAAAATTAGTAAACTGAGGCATGACAAAATAAAATGCAAATAACACAAGTTTGGAGTCCAAACCACACAAAAACCACCAATCTCAGAGCAATCAATGCACATAAATCCACAAAATTCACCAATATTTTACAAAAAAGAAAATTCATACATAAAGATACACAAAAACATAAATCAACAAACTTCAATTAATCAACAATTTATTTTCCTTGGTCATTCCTAGACCCATGTCCCGTTATAGAATCGAAGTGTAATGGCATTGATAGAGAAGGATGAAAGAGCACGAAAGAAAGAGTTAGCCAAATAGTAATTAAACATGCTAGATGGCAAACACAAGGAGCGAAGATCTATTTGGCGATAAAAGGCCTGACTTAATCTTAAAAGAAAAGAGAGTAATAAAGAAAGAAAAATAAAAATAATATTAAAAGTAATAAATAAATTGTCAAGTGGGCTTGGGCTTTCATAGTTTAGCCTTGGTTTGAGCTCTCATGGGCTTAAACATTAAGACTCTATCCGACCCTTCAATAGGTCAAATCAAGTTGAGTCTAAATTAATCCAATCTATTTGATATTTCTACTAAAATTATAAAAAAAAAAATACATGTATTCAACTTATTTTTTTTTAATTTTTTAAAATTATTTTTATTTATAAAAAATTAATTTAATTTATTATAATTATATAGCTATAATTATATTTTTGTTAATTAATTTAATTAACAGATGAAGCATGAGAGCTTGATATATGGCAATAAAGAACTAATGTGATCTCAATTACCCAGTGTTAAGTGTCACTTGGCATGTTGGTTGGGACAAAAGGAAGGAAAATTCTAAAATGCCATGTGTACAAGTTGATTTACCTCAAAGGATCCAAATACTGAATATTTTTTCACACAAGGTGGAGACTGATTAAGTTGTTCTCGTTTCTTCCTCTTACTCTTCTCTCACTTATTCTTCATTGATTGTTTTTTTTTTTTTTGCTTAAAAGTCGTCAAGATCCTGCAACTCTTCTATCTTGCTAACTTAGGCATTGTAGTAGGCTTATCAAAAAGGCTTCAGTGACACTTCTGACCTGGTTTTTTTTGCTGTAGGAATCATGAATAAACATGAATAGTTCCGAGATCGGCTTTGAAAGAGAATCCACCACTCTGGCCTCTCACATATTCTCTCTCTCTCTCTCTCTCTCTCGCTCTCTCTGCCTTGTGTGTATATTGTTTTATGTCATATTTAAAACCTTAATAACTTAGCGCAAATTTAATAGCATATATTATATTATTTAAAATATATTATATTATAATAAATAAAATTTAACTTAATATTCGGTATTAAATTGAATTGTATATATAAAAATATTATTTTTATTATTATATTAATTTATATTTTATTTAATTATTAAAAATAAAATTTTTAAAATAAATAAATTTATTATTATTTTCTATCACTGTCGATCAACTTAATTTTGAATCAACGAATATATTTTTATATTATTATTTTTTATATTATATATAATTATATAAAAATTATATTTTAAATTTATGATAAAGAGTGTTCAAACTTTAATGATAAGATACAATTGCATAAAGTGGGTAATAAAAATTTTAATAAGATTAATGGTGACGCAAACCAACATCAATGAATTTCAACAGCAAAAGGCGAAGACGATGGCTGAAGAAATTTACATTAATTTGTTATATTTAATAAATAAATAATAATATAAATTATTTTAACATATAATAATATAATATTTTAAATTAAAAAAAGGACCAATGCAGATCTGACTTGTCGGTGAACACGAGTCAGCACTATCCAAATGCTTTGCATTATTTTCAATAAATAATGCAGACCATTCTACTTCAAAAATGGTGCGTAACGTTGGCTTAATTAGATTTTATGCAAATAATAGTTATAGTGCACTGTAGTACAATACGCCAAACTTGTGCTTAGGGGACGTTTGGTAATATATATTGAATTATATTATTTTAATTAAGTTTGACTATATTCAATTGTAACAGAGAATATATAAAATTTAATGAAGTATTATTATATTTGGTGTTAGGTTAGCTCTATGAATATAAAATATTATTTTATTATTTTATATTATTATATTAATTTATATTTTATTTAATTTATTAAAAATTATATTATATTACATAATTATTATTTATATTAATTAAAATAATATATTATATTATATTATATTCGAATGCAGATTAGTGCAGTTCTCCTTTAGAGTCAAACATATTACAAATGAAATTTTATGCAAACAATAGTAACAACGCAATCCAGTTAGATCTGATAAATATGCATTGAAGAGTCATTTGGTAAGATGTATATTTTAAATAAATAGAATTGCATTAGATTAAATTGAATTATATTAGATTAAATAAAAATATATATTATATTTGGTAGACTATGTATTGTGTTGTATTATATATTAAGACGTGTTTGATGTGGCTACGTATTAATAATATTAATATTAATTTTTTTGTAATTATCTTAATATTATATTTTATTATTATATTATTATTTTAATATTTAATTTAATGTAATGTTTCTTTTATTATTATATTAACTATATTATATATATTGTTATAATAAATTTCATTATTATCATTTTATTGTATTATAATATATATTATATTATTTGGTTTACTACCACTATATCACTCCAATTATGCCGTCCAATACCATAGTCAAATATTGTACAATTATTTTATACAGTACAGCAGTGAACCAAACATGCGCTTAGCGTGTTACGATTTGAAGGCGTGAAGTTGTGCTCACTTGCTTTGCTGGATGGTTTACACCAAGCGAAGAACACCCATCAAATCGGTGTGAGCGAGATTTCAATACAAATGAATCTCTAGGATTTACAGTACATTTTGGATAAATCTAGTTGATTCTCGAAAATAAAGATTGAATCCAAAGCATCTCAAGAATCTTTTTCGAAAATTACAAAATACCTACACTGACCCTGCGGAGGAAATGATTGATTGCTATTCTTTAGCTGCTTGCATCGCTGAATTAACAGATATTACAGTTTAATTTTCAACCCTGTCTCATATTTTTCAATCTATGCCGGGGATTGATTGTTTTTGAGTTTGTTGGGATTTTAAGAAGTAAAATCTTCCTCTATTTTTCAAGTCTCTGTTTATATTTTTATTCAAAAATTATAATTATTACTGATTTCATGTTAATTTAATTTAAATTACAAAGAATCCACAAAAGGCATTATAATTTTCGTCCTAAAATATGGGGTACAGTAATTGCTGACCATATGCGCCGTTAAAAAGAAAAAGAAGAAAGTATATTATTTATTTATTTTAAAAAATAATTTATTTTTATTTTTTTAAATAATATTAAAAATACAAATTCTATTCATTCAAATTAACATGACGAGGTATGAAAATTTGTATACATAATACTATGATCTTTATTTTTATTATTAATCTTAATCGTAAAACTTTACCAATTTTATTAAAGTTTTAACAGTGTACTCTTTGTATTATTTATTAATCCAAAACATAAATTTGTCTATTTTATTAATTTTTAGAGAATTTAAAGATAAAAAATATATGTTAGATATGCAAATTTTTATATAAACTCATTTAAATTGATATAACATGATTATATTAACACTATATATTTTATTTATAAAATAAAATAAATCATGAAAAACAAAGATAATAATTTAATATTAGGATATCAATCTATACCAATGGACTCTGTTCATAAACAGGTATGCATGCCTAAATCTATTGCAGAGATAAAACAATACTTCAATCAGTTAGAGAAATTAAGATGGTTGGGGACACCATAATGATTAACAATTTTTTTTTTTTTTTGTTTTTAAAAAATAGTACCATTAAATATATCAAAACATATGGAACAAATTGAAAATAGCCTTAAAAGATAAGGACTACCCAACCAAATGATTCCTCGTATGTTAATTAATTAGGGTGAAATGGTTGACAGTGTTAAAAAATCAATTTAGTTCTTGTGGGCTCCTCTTTAACCGGTCATCGAACATCTACATTCCCGACAGCTACTAGGCGAATTGACTCATCTGATAAATATCAATATCATGTAAACGTGGAAGCTGGTAAGTTTTATCAATCAAATGCGCTGGCACTAAAACATTCAACCCATCTAAACCTAACCTTAAAATTTTTTATAATGGTTCGCAGCATAATATAGCAATATATATATATATATATATATATATATATATATATATGTATAACACCGCCGACCCCATTTTAGTTTTACGAAACTAAACAAATGAAGTCAATTACGTAAGCAATGTATTAATTCATTGGACCGACAAAAAAAAAGGCTTGCTTTATTATCCTTGCCAAGATTCTAAACCCTGCACATGCAGAAGAAAACTAACACTTGCACCCATCAATAATATGTTGTTACGTCATAGTCTGTATAAAGATTAACGTTTGGTATCAACCTGCGAAGAACATTTTCTGCTTTCGAAACAAAAATAATTAAAACATATTTAGTGAGATTTTCTATGAAATTGAATTGCCGTAAAGAAGAAAGTGTTTTGCTTATTTTGCACTTTTTATCTTTGACATTTTTCTCTTTATGTATTTTATTAAAAACATCTGCCCCATTTTTTTTCATTTATATTACCATTACAAAAATACATTGTTAAACACATTTTTAATTAAAAGCATTAATATTATTATTTTCATTATAACAATATTAAGAATACAAACTAATGTGATAATCATATTGTTGTTGCATTATTCTTGTAATTGTTTTACTCTTACAAGACACGTGACAAATTATGTAATACGGTCTCATTATTTTATATTAAATATATTTGTATAAAAATTTGTACCGTATCTTATTTTTTTAATTTTTAAACATGTTATTTAACCAAACAAAAAATTTGAGATAGTATATATGGATAGAAGTGTTTCAAGAGTTGTATTATTGGCATTTTTTAAAAAATTATATTTAATTGTCATATTGTAATATACTATATTGATTACTATTTATTGAACGAGATACTATTCATCCGTATTTTATGGTTTTCACAATGAAATGATTCTTAATTTTTCATGTTATGTTATAGAATTTTGATGTTTATGCTTAATTGGAGAATTTATTTTGAAATGTATTTTGAAAATAAAAGAAAGAAGAAGAATTGAAGAAATAAAGTTGAATTTTTCTTAATTAGAAAGTTACATTCCTTTTAGTCTTGTTATATTATATATGGCTTATTTATTTTACACAGTAGCTGTATAAAGAATGCCAAAAGGAAGAGAGTGTCGTGCATTTTTGTTTCCTTTATTTCTTTGTTTTCAAGTTGTTTACATATTGTTTACATGTTATTTTTGTGATCTAAAGAGAGAAATGACTTAATAGATATTATAAATTTGTAATATTTAATTTCATAAATTTAAAGAGAGTCATTTTAAGTGTTGTGAAAATATTTTTTTCGTTTTTTTTTTTTTTGAGGGAGTGGAAAACTTACCCTTATTGAAGGGAGTTCAACGAATTTTATTAAGTTAAGTTAAACAAATTTTGATGCATCTAGACAAAAAAATTTCGCTGAACAAGTCTACCTAAGAAGATTTAAGATTGCAGTTACAAATATAAAATGAAAATTTTATTTTGTTTAAATCAATTAGTATTTGTAATTAATAATTTTTTAGTAAATTATTTTTCTCTAAGCATGACTTAATAGATGTAAAATTAAAAAATTCAAACCATATCAAAAGTTGGTGGTCTTTTTGTTTAATTTGTATTACATTTACTTGACTTAATTAATTAGTTAAAATTAATTAAAATTAGGAATTCTTAACTATAACAAATCTATAAAGGTGGAAGGAAGAAAATAGAGTAAGTGCAAGAGTTTAGATGATGAATAGGCAAGTACATGTGGTAGTGATAGCTTATCCTTCACAAGGCCATCTAAGGCCTCTGTTGAAGCTTTCTCACCTCATTGCTGAATCTGATCATCATGGTATCAAATTCAAAGTCACATTTGTTAACGGAGCTTCCATACATTCTCAAGTCTTAGCCGGAACATCATCGATGCCGTTGTCGTAGGTTGATTTTGTATCAATCCCAGATGGACTTGATCTGCCGGACTCAGACAGAGTAAAACTTAATGAAAATATGCTAAGGGTGATGCCTGGTCAGTTTGAGGATTTGATTAGTAAGATGAATTTATCGGCAGATCATGTTGGCGAAAAGATAAGTTGTGTGATTGCTGATATAGCTGTTGGATGGGCGTTAGACATTGCTGAGAAGATGGGGGTCAAGAGAGCTTTATTTTGGCATACCACTGCGGGAACTTTAGCCTACGTTCTCCAAATTCAACAACTTATTGAATCTCAAATTATTGATCATAACGGTAATTAGCTTTTGCTTAGATTAATCAAGCAGTACACTGTTCATAATTATTATGAAATTTTGTTTTGAATTTAATTAAATAACTGGTGATGTCTCGTCTCTCAAAGTTTTGCATGGGTAAATGATGAAGGATGATGGAGATAGTTTACGTAAGAGAAGTTTATCAGATTTACTCGTCTATGGATCCAATAAAATCTTATTACACATAGATTAATTTAAATTTAACCAATCATTAAAAAAAAAATTAACAACAGTGAAATAGAAAATTTAATGCATGTGATTTGATTTTGGATTGTATGATCTTATTATACCTAAAACTTTCTTGTAGTCATATTATTATATATGTTATTCTTCAGATACATTGAGAATTGAGGTTTTGTGATTTTTAAAATCATATTCTGGGATGACAGCATAAAATATTAAATGTTAGTGAAAAAAAAAAAAAAAATTTTATGTAGAAGTTGATGCGCATAAATTACATTTCGACTCTACTTTCAAAGCATAAGTATCTATAGTGTTTAATACTCTCTTTTGTAGGAAATCTTCTGAAAAATGAGATGATCCAGATATCTCCAGACGTCCCAGCCGTGAGCACTGATGAGCTTGTATGGTCAAGTCCAGGCGATCCAATCATGCAAAACCTAGTATTTGAATATCTCTCCAACACCGGCAAAACTGCCAAAATTTCCAACTGGCTTCTTTGCAACTCATTTTATGAGCTCGAACCTTCAGCTTGTGATTTGATTCCGGACATATTACCTATCGGATCATTGCTTATTGATCGCCCTGGAAAATCAGCCAGAAATTTTTGGCCAGAGGACTCAACTTGCTTAGAATGGCTTGACAAACAACCTGCTCAGTCAGTAATATATATTGCTTTTGGCAGCATTGCTATTTTCAATCATCATCAGTTTGAAGAACTGGCGCTTGGGCTTGAACTTGCTGGCCGGCCATTCTTGTGGGTTGTGAGGTCAGATTTTATGCGTGGCTCAGTTATCAAATTCCCACAAGGATTTTTAGAAAGAGTAGCCGATTGTGGGAAGATAACCGAATGGGCGCCGCAAGAAAAGGTGTTGGCTCATCCTTCTGTTGCTTGTTTTCTGACTCACTGCGGCTGGAACTCAACAATGGAAAGCTTAAGCAGAGAGATTCCATTTCTGTGTTGGCCTTACTTTTGTGATCATTTCCTCATCAAGAATTACATTTGTGATGTTTGGAAAGTCGGGTTAGGGTTAAAACCAGAAAAAGAACATGGTATCATTTCAAAGCATGAAATTAAAACGAAGTTGGATGAACTAATTTGCGACAGTGGTAAAAGGAAAAATCTACGGAAACTGAAAGAAATGGTCCAAAATAGTGTTGGTGAAGGTGGATCAACGGTGAAAAACTTTGAGATCTTCATAGAGCAGCTAAGTGCTGAGAATTAATATGAATCATCTAGTAGTTATAAAATTTTCTTTATAAAACATGCATATATTTTTAATGGGAGCATGGCCTTTCATTAAAAATAACCTATTGTACATAACATTTTCCTTATGTAATCAATTTTTTTTTTTTTTGCAGTTTAGGAAAATTTAGTGCTAAGCAAAATCTACCAAGGTTTCTTAAATTATTACTACTTTCTAAAGTCAAAAAGTATGATTATGGGCCTTTATTACAAAATATGTTCTACCTAAAATAACAATCTACAAAAGTTTTTGATCCATAAAAGTCTTATAAAAATAAACCAATTAATTTGAAAAATAAAATATATAACACTATAATAATTTATGATATGCATGTGTTATAATTTCTCCTCTAAAAATTTGTTCACATTTAAATCTTAGAATACCTAAGAGGGTGAAAGGTATTTATGTGAAAAATTAAAATTTAAGACTAACAAATCAAAATGCGCTAAGATTTGCTATGGTTATATAGATAAATAAATAAATAAATATCTAATTAATCAATCTAATCCTATCACAAATAAATTTTAATAACAATTTCAATCAATAATTGATAAAACAATAAAAATAAATAAGATACAAGAATTTGTTATCGAAAGAAAATTTTATAAAAAACCTCTTCATATGAGCTACCAAAATATTCCATAATAAAGAAAAACACACAATTCTGACTAACTCTCTTTATTAAGCTACTTGGAATTATTTCGTCTTTAAAATTCTAAAATTTTCTTTTTTTAATGGAATATTTGAATGATATATTTACAAGACTAGAAGTTCTAGCCACCAATAGTAATCAAGGCTTTGAAAATTTCATAGTTGGATTTATAAAAAAAGAAAATTTAAAAATTTTCAAGAGAAAATACTCATATAAATCTTACTTATAAAAATATGATTTGCATTTTTCTCAATAAGAATAATAGGTAATACTATCAAGAAACTCAAAGGATGAAATTTATGTTTAGAAAACTCTAAAAAAACATATAGTGATTGTCCTTAACATTATATTAAACTTGTGAGTATTTATATTTTTCTCTTTTTATTTTATGTGATCACTATTCATGATCATTGTTCATCGATTAAGTACTATTCAAGTATAGCTCGAACAAATTGCTCAGATTATATAACTGTTCGAGCAAAAGTTGAGCAGAAGTTGAATGCTGAGATATTGTGTTAGAACTGTCTACTTTGTTCACATGTCACTATTTATGCACTTTCACAATACTTTTCACCTTGCTTGAGCGGGAATCAAGCAGATGTCGAATGTTAATTTTCTATCCTTTAATTATTGTTTATTTACTGTTTATATATCATTGTTCATTAAGTATTATTTACATTGCACTGTTTATCTTACTTTTCATCAACTTCAACCATTTTAACATGGAACAAGTCAATATTAAAAATGAATATAATATCTCTTACTTAAAAGAATTTTTATCTTTAAAATTTACTAACTCAATCCTCAAATTAATTAGAGTACTTTATTTATATATCTTTTTCTCTTTCTTAAATTGCATCTTCTAATGAATGGTTTTACCATAAAAATTTCACAAAAAATATCTTTATAATATACAATACCTGTTTCATGCTATCAAGGACTTAAATTGGCATCTTCTCAAGATAAAATCATCTTGAAGTTGAAGTCACTCATAACTTAAAGTAGGTACCAAGTTGAGAACATAGTTCTATTGTATAGACATGTAAAACAATAAGTTGAGAACATAGTTCTATTGTATAGACATGTAAAATAATCATGAACTCTACATAATGGCGAAAAAAGAGTAATTTAATAAGCGACATCTAATGCCTTTTTGATTGCTTAAAAAAGGTCAATTAAACTTTGGACTTAACTTTTGTTTTATCCCAACTTTCATAACTTCTTTCCTTGAAGCAATTTTAAGGAACACCTTATTATTCATTATGAGCTCTAAAATTTCATTAGATTATTTGCATAACTCTTTTGTGTACTAGGAGTTATTTTTTTATTTTTTTCTTTTATACCTCTTAATTACTTCTCATATTTGTTGGATTATGGCATAAACTTTTCTTCTTGCGACCTCATTCGAATGCATTAGATATGTGTATTTTGCTTCTATAAAGAGTTTCATAAGAAGCCATACCAATCATACCTTGATAACTATTGTTATATGCAATTTCTATCAATGATAAATGTTTGTTCTAGCCACCCTAGAAATTTAACACACAAACGTGTAAATATCTTCAAAATTTTAGTCTTTTAGATTATTCACCACTTTATTAATGGAATGAATTACTAAAATTCAATTTCGTGCCCATAACTTTGTGCCAACTTATCAAGTGAATTTCATATTTCTACCTTAAGACAATGCGTATAAACACTTAAGAAAATTCACAATCTAATTGATATACAATTGGGGATACTTATCCCTAAAATAAGTATCTTGCACAAGAATAAAATGTGCACACTTCTTTAAATTATCAAAATTCATCCAAATTGCATTGTAGTTGTTTCATGTCTTTTGTAACCACTAATAAAATCCATGGTTATGTGTCTCACTTTTAGTCTAAAATATTTTAATAATCTAAAAGGTGTTTGATGTTTTGCCTTAACTTGTTGACATGTCAAGTATAGTTCAATGAATTATATGATTTATTTCTTTACATTGATCAATAACCAATAACTCAAAAATATTGATATATCTTCATACTACCCAAGTGAATAATATATTGAGAATTATAGTTTTCAACCAAAGTTTCATTCTTCAAGTCAAGGTTGTTAGCTATACAGAGCTCACCCTTAAATCATAATGCAGGTAATCAAACATTGTAAATTTAAGCCTTTTACTTGCTAAAAGTTCTTCCATAATTTTTTTCAAAAATACATTACATCCTTGTGCTCATCTAATTCTCTTAATCAAAGCAGATTGTATGAATAACTATTCAATATATATAGCTTATTATGGATATTAAATTATTTTACAATCATAGTTCTTGAAAAAGCTCCCATTAACAAATTATCTTATGTTTAACTCATATTTTACAATTTTAATATTAATCACTTGTATTGAGTGTTACTTTCTCTCTCTTTTTTTAAAAAAATTATGTCCTTTAATTTCAAATTATTTTCAACATTCTTACCCTAAAAATCATACCCATAAAAATTATGTAGAAGAAAGCAAAGAAACAAGAAAAAAATAAAGTAAATGCAAATGTCTCACTCACACTCATTCCTTTACATAAATTGGAATCTGACCGACATAAAGAAGTCTAATATTTCATAAATTTTGCAACAAAATTTTTACCTTCATTCCTTCTAATGCTTTCTTTTATAGCAATAATTTAAAAATTAAATTAACAGAATTCTAACTAATTCCTAACAAAAGTTCAAATATAAATGTAGAATTGGCATAATGTAAACAACTTGGTTATCTAAAATGGCTTCAATCTCCTCTTTTGATCCTACCTTTTTGTGTAATAGCTTTTTTTGATCCTACCTTTTTAGGTAATTAGGATACTAATGAATTGATTTCAAACTTTTTAGCCTCATATCTATGCAAATCTTCCACATTGATAATTGCACTTATTTGCAAATCAGAGGTTAATTCTAACACATAGGCATTGGCCCCTATCTTTTTTAGAATTTGAAATGGATCTACCTTTCTAGAATGTAATTTTTGATAAGCATGACAAGAAAATTGTTCTAGCTTAAGTTGTAACAACATTGAATTCTCTTCTTGAAAATTAGTTTCCTTACGATGTATGTTAACTTGTTGCCAATATCATTATGAATTTACCGCTAATCTTTTTCAAACTTCTTCATGCAAAGGTTGGATATGTTTAGAGAAATTTTTTGCAATTTCACTAATTCAAGAATTCAGCAGCAAAGGAATCAAATAAATAGGTTGTTATGGTTTTATGCTTAAGATTGCTTTAAAATGAGAAATTTCTAAGGACCTATTTACAAAGCTATTGTAGGCAAACTTTGCATTTGGCAGAATTAAATTCCACAAAGCTAATCAATCTTAAATATGACAACAAATTAAGTTACCAAGACTCTCTTCAGCAACCTTTGTTTGGCTATTTGTTTATGGATGAAATGCTCTAGAATACTTTAAGCAACTTCCATGCTTGACCCATAAAGTTCTTTAGAAATAATTCATGAATTTGATATCTTAATCACTAACAATGGTCTTAGATAAACCATGAAGTTGGACCATTTCATGTAAGAATAACGAAGCAACATGAGATGCATTATAAGTCTTGGAATAAAGTAAAAGATAAGTCATTTTTATAAAACGGTCAACAATCACAAACATAGAGTCATGTCCATGCATTGCCTTAGGTAATTCTAACACAAAATCCATACTACAATTCTCCCAAGGAGTATACGGAGTAGGCAAATATTTGTACAGGCCATCATTTGTTTTTGAGCTTTTTCCCAATTGACAAACACTACATATCTTAACAACTTTGTTAACACCTTATTTTAAGGATGAACAATAAAATTGATCCTCTTTCATAGTCACATTTTTATCTTGCTTGAAATTGAAAGAATAATTTGTGAACTATTCAAACATTTTAACAAACACGTGGTATGCCATAATGACATATATCATATATATGCTAAATTTTCACCAAAGAATGAGTGTATTTCATACATAAATGCTTGAGTGATAAAGAAATAACTTTAATAATATGAAAATTTTACAATTTATACACTAAAGTAAAAGAAAGAATGGCCAAATATGGGAGAGAAAGCTAGAGTTTATAACAATTTTTTCTTAATAAATTTAGTAAAGTAAGCCCATATTTATACTTAAATATATCTATACCTTTTCAAAGTTACCTTACTTTTTAATAAAGGACAAATATCGAATAGGGACAACATGATAATTATTGAATAATTGCTATTTTGTGTATTTTAGTCTTTATATTTAAATAAAAGAAATTCACTTAATTATTAAATAAACATAATTAAGTATAAATTTAAAAGTTTAAATGTAATTATTTAATAATTATACATTTGCATTTAGGTTTTTTGATAATTTATATTATCAATTTGATCATGTAATTTATATTAAATTATAATATACTATAAAATTTTAAAAATTCTTTAAATATTTTAAAGAATTATAAATATATATAATATTTTTATATATTATTTCAGTCTATATATTATCTCAAAGGTGTTAGTATTTTTATCGATAATATTTTTTTCTCAAATATTTTCTAATATCTTTGGTTATTAGTATGAACATGTAAATTCGTTGTGGAACAGTTATAAACTTATTCCAAATTTTTTAGCTTTCAAATAATTTAAAAGTTTAACGACTATAGTTAATATCTAACAATGTGTCATAACCCTTAAACCATAATGAAATTGTATTTTATTTAATTTCATTCTAATTGTATATACTATATGGTTAATATTTTTTCATTGTCCAATTTTAATCGAATAAAAGTTCATAATATGTCAAAATTCTATCTAATATAAATACGAACTATCAATTAATATTCACTGAACTCATTATCACGAACTCTTTCGTATGACATTTAATTATATTGACTAGTGATTTGCTGTTTTAATTATTTATTGATATTCATTGAAGAACTCGAATTAAGATCAAGTCAATGAAAATTTCGATCCTATATATCGAGCTAACATATCACGTCTTAACCATCATTCGTTTCTAAATATAAACAACACGTGATCAAAGTAGTTTTATTATACATGACGTAATTAGTTTCGTACTTATATATTATATGAACCACATGCATCTACGAAATTAATAACATTGCACACTAGTACAATTATACGATAAATTATTGATTACATGCATTGTAATGTGATTTATTCTTGTGTAATTATATTCAAAAAAATAGTTCTCTAACTATTTAATTTATACTAATATTTTAATAATGTACCTTACGTTACTTGTATTAATGTGATTTTGTATGCCTATTATGCAATATCTTTATCTATTTGATATCACCTCTATAAGGAACAAATTTAATAATTTTATTTAATAGTTAAATAAATTATCAGAATAATTTACAAATATATTTTATTTGTATGCATAATTAAATAAAGAAATTCTAGGTCATATCCTAATAAATTTGTATTTGCATTAAAACCATTTGTTGTTATATCTCATACATATATTTTCAAGATGATGATCCAATTGTTTTTGTGTTATTGCTTTAGTTAATAGGTCCGCGACATTGTTCGTTAAAGAAACTTTCTGGATTAATATTTCTCTAACTCCAACGAACTTTTTCCAAATATAATATTTAAGTTGATTATATTTAGACTTTTGGTGTGCTCTCAATTCCTTGTGTAAAAACTCCAATATTGTCACGATATATGGTTACTGGATAAGCTATGTTAAAAACTGTACTAAGTTTAGTCACAAAATTTTGCATCTAAACAGCCTCTTTTATTGCTTCTGAAACTAAAATATATTTAGTTTCTATAGTAAAGTCTGCTGTTGTAATTTGTTTGAAACTTTTTTAACTAATAGTTCCTTTATTTTTAACAAAAATAAATGTTTAGATACACTTTTTATCATCAACATTAGATTGAAAATTTAAATATATGTATTCTTGAATGTTCAACTCTTGATGTCTATAATTCATAACTAAATTCCTAATTATTTTCAATATATGACACATCTATCATAAATTATTTCAACATTTCTTTTCATGTGTGGCAAAAAAAAGTGTTTTTATAAAATAGCAAGTGTTTTAGCTATCTCAAAGTGTTCTATCAATCCTCTACCATATGATTCCCTAATTAATAAATCACACACAGAATAATTCGGTATACACAACTTATTTTCTCGAAATAAGAAAATCTTCATGTTTAAAGCACTTACTATTAGGAGTCTTCTTACAAGTTATATACTCTTCATTAAAGTTAGGGTACGAAGGATAAAACTCTTTAATATGCTCAAAACCAAGCAATTTTGCATTAAAAGTGGAGAGTAATGCGTACTTGCGAGAGACTTTATCTGTAACCACATTCTTCTTACCTTACTTATATCGAATAATGTATGGAAACGTCTCAATGAACTCCTCCCAACGAGCATGTCTCTTGTTCAGCTTGTGTTGTTCTTTCAACTGCTTCAATGTTTCATGATCAGTGTGAATTATAAACTCTTTAGACCAAAGGTAGTGCTGCAATGTTTTCAAAGCCGAACCAATGCGTACAATTCGTTATTATAAGTCCAGTAGTTTAAAGTTGCTCCACTTAGTTTTTCACTAAAGTATGCAATCGGTCATCTTTCTTGTATAAGTACAGCGTCAATACCTACACCGGAAGCATCACATTCGATCTTAAACATTTTGTTAAAGTTAGATAAAGCTAATAATGGTGCATTTGTTAATTTTTATTTGATGAGTTGAAATGCTTTCTCTTGCTTTTCGTCCCACTTAAAACCAATGTTTTCTTTATTACTTCAGTAAACGATACAGCCAAAATACTAAAGTCTTCCATAAACCACAAATAAAAACTAGTGAGTCCATGAAAACTCTGTACGTTACCTATACTTGTGGGATTTGGCCATTCTTGAATTGCACAAATCTTCTTCTTATCAACTTGTATTCCATGTGCGTTCACTATAAAACCAAAAAACACAAGTTTATCAGTGTAAATGGTGTATTTCTTTAAGTTAGCAAATAACTTCTCTTTTCTAAGTACATCTAAAACTGATTTTAAATGCACAATATGATTATACAAGTTTTTGTTGTAAATGAGAATATCATCAAAATAAATAACAACAAATCCACTTATGAATGCATGCAATACATGGTTCATTAATCGCATAAATATGCTTGGTATATTAGTTAACTCGAAAGGCATTACTAACCAATCATACAAACCGTAGTTTGTTTTAAAGGCAATTTTTCATTCATCACTGACTTTCATGCGTATTTGATGATATCTACTCTTCAAATTAATTTTTGAAAATACACAAGTTCTATGCAGTTCATCTAACATGTTGTCTAAGTGAGAAATAGGATGTCGATACTCTACCATAATGTTGTTAATCGTTTGACAGTTAACGCACAAGTAAAACTGGAATGGCAATGGGCTCATACTCTCCCTCATGTACCTTTTCGCCATTAACTCACTTACCCACCTTTGAAACTCTGTTGTCATCTCGGGATTGCTTTTATAAGTTGGTCAATTTAGAATTGTAGTGCCAGCTACAAAATCAATTTGATATTCAATCTCTCGAATAAGAAGTAATCCCTGTGGCATTTTTTCGGGAAAGACATCCTTATATTCCTACAAAAGAGAAACAATAGAGTTAGACAAAGTAGGATTAATTTTATTTGTATTTAAAAATGCCTCTTTTTATAAAAATACAATCATAGACTAATTTAAAAATTTCGTTCTTTTTATTTCATACTCTTTTGCATAAAAATTTATTTTTTTATTTATTTTGCTTTTATCGATTGAATTTGCATTCTTTTTTTTTTCTTTCAATTTTTTTATCCTCTCCTTTTTTTTCTCTCAAATTTTCACTAGTTTTCTTTTTATTTATTTCTTTTTTTTATCATTATTCTTTCGTAACTACACTTGATCCTCATATACTTGTTGTGGTGTCAAAGATACAAAAGTGATTGGTTATTGATTAAGTACAATGAAGTACTTGTTCGTAAAGCCATCATACTTCACACACCTATCAAATTGCTATGGACGCCCTAGCAACAAGTGTCCAGTTTACATTGGTATTACATCATACAACACTTCATCTTTATATTTACCATTTTGAAATGCAACTATCACCTACTTATTTACCCTCATCTCTCTACTATCATTTAACTATTGCAACTCGTACGATTTAGGGTACTTCAACGTGGGTAGTCTTAATTTTTTCATTATTATTGTGCTTGCAACATTAGTATAACTACCACTATTAATAATCATACTACACACCTTGTCTTTGACATGGCACTTAGTATGAAAGAGGTTCTCTTGCTGCACTTCTTCAACTTCTTTTGCCTGCAAGCTCAATTCCCTTCTAGTTACTAATGTCAATGCATTAGGGGCTAAATACTCTTTCTCGGGGATATCCTGTAATGGTAGCATATCATCGGTGTTAGAATTTTCATTGTCAGTCACAATCTTACTATTATCTTGCATCAATATAACCCGTTTGTTTGGACATTTGTTGTGTGTCCCCTGCCTTGACATTTTAAATTTTTAATATCACAATTTCTAAAAGTAGAAGTGTCAATTTTACCATGAAAAACGTGGCTGGTGTTCTTGGGCTTAGGCTTAAACTTATGCTTGGGTGTTGAAGATATTTGCTGCTTGTCTTCGTTCTTTGTGAAACTTGATTTCTAAAAGGATGTACTCAAACTTTGGTTTGAACGTGCGCTGTCTCTCCTATTGAGTTGATGTTCAATTTTGATGGCCATGTGAACAAAATCCTTTAATTCCACATAATGTTATAATTCCATCACATTAACAATTTTCTGATTCAAACCATCTAAAAATCTAGCCATAGTAGCTTTTCGATCTTCCTCTATATTTACTCAAATCATAGTTATAATAATTCTCCACGCTCTGGTTGCCTTGTGTAAGACTTTACAATTTTTTGATACAACTTCCTATAATAATAGCTTGAAATAAACTGTTTTTTTATCACAGTTTTCAGCTCCTTCCATTTTCTATTAGATGTTCTTTATTTTTTCTCCTACTCAAAACCAATTGATTTCACCAAATAATAACATAATAAAAAAATTCAATAGCTGCAAGTTTTAACTTCTTCATTTTAGAGTAGTTATGGCAATCAAAAACTTGCTTCATCTTCTTTTTCCACTCAAGATAAGCTTCGAGCTTATTCTTGCCTTGAAATGAAGGCACTTTTATCTTAATGCTGCTCAAATTATTATCCTCCCAATTTCAATCTTTTTTAACATATTCAAACATCTTATTGCTGCTTACCGAGTGTCTATCTTCCTCCTCAAAACTACTATTGTTGTATTCGTTAAAATCCTCTACTCTACGCCTTTGTTGAACTCTTTCCTTTCAATTCTCCCGATTGACATTTTCCACTCTATCTAACCTTTCACTAATTTGCTCTAATTCCATCTTAATCATCTGTCTCATCTCTCCTACCAAAACTTCCATATATAGCTTTGGATTCATCCCTATTTGTGCTTTCTTTTGGTCATATTGGACATAATTTCTATAAGAGATAAGTTATGAAAAAAAGAACCTCACAATTCTTTCCCTTAGGTGTTTACACTTAAGATTATAAATCAATTTGCACTCGTGTTTCACTTAAAAATTTGCGGGTTTTATCCCTCTAATACTCTCACTACTTTTGCCTTTTTCCACTAAATAATTCTCTTTTGGTTCCTTTAAAACTAATAAATAATAATTAAAAATTTATTGTAATAATTTTTAAGACTCATACAGCAAAATAAAGGTTGAAAATAAGGTTGTGTCATAAATTTTAAAGACTTTAATTTCGCACAAAATAATTCAATTTTATACCCATTGATTTGAAAATTGAGAATTACAAGAAAAATCTTATAATTTGATATACGAATATTAAGTTGTTGATGACAAAACGAAATATGAAATTTTTATTTTTTTTGTTTTTTCTCTTTTTTTTCCCTTTCCATTTTTTTCTTTCTTCTTTTTTTTTTTTTCTATTTCTTTCTTTTTTTTTTCTTTTTTCTTAATATTAAGAATTGAAATGAAAACTATAGTAAGAAAGAAAAAAAATTGTGAAAAGAATAACAAAAAGGATAGACAAACCTAAAAATAGAATTACTTGGCTCTAATATCAATGATACGAATTTCGTCAAAAATAACAAGACTCAAACTCAACAAGGAGTTCAAAATCGTTTTATGATCAGATTTAAATGGAACCTCAACTCGTTGTTTATAAAAAAATAAGAATCTCGGTATAATGTAGACGTCATAAATGGTGATAGAAATCCATTTGATAAGTCAGTGATTAACGCCACAAGAGAAAAAAACTCTCAATTTTTTTGACTAATAAATTCTGATTTATTTTTATTCAAAAGTGCCTATTTATAAGCTAAATTATTATAAGATAAGTTTTTAGAATATCTTAATTATAGGTCATCTTAATTAAGGCTAAAAAATAATATCTTCTAATTACTTAAAACAAAAAAAAAAAAAGAAATAATCAGCTAATTAAATGGCTCTACATGCGAAAATTAAATAAGAAAAGTTAACTAATTAAATAGTCTTACAAATGACCTTAATTACTCCTAAACATACCAATTTTAGTTGCTAAAATTAAGTTTAGATTTGGCCTAATTTTTCTAAAATTTTAATCATGCTGATCCATCTTTATTGAATATGTGAACCAAGTTCAATGGGTTTTCACGAATTTATTTGAGTTCAAACTTCTTGAATTAACTTGTTAAGTACATATTTGAATTTCTTTACTTGTGCTTCCCTAACTAGACCAATCAGAGTTTGAATTGAATTTTTTGAAGTTGTGCCATGATTTGTATCAAAGAGCATTGCATTACATTTTATACGTTTATATTACAGATTTGAGAAATTGTGAAAAAAGAAAATATGGATTAGTGTCTTATATATATTCAAATAATTTGAACAATAACAATAAAAGAATTTGAAAATTATTAAACAATACTAATCATATTAACTTCTACTATATAATTTAAATCATATACTCCTTAATTTAGGACTTAAAAGTTTTGTTCAAAATTCAATAAATTTAATATTTTAGTTAGAAAATAAATTATTATTAAAATTAATCAACATCATATTTTAAAAATTTTGGTCAATTAATTTCAATAAGTAGGAAACACTTTCTTATTATATCTCATCTAAGACTTAATTTATCTTCCTTACCCCAACTTTAGATATCTCATATAATAAAAATTTTGATATCCTAAACTAGTTAAATCTGAACCATTATATTTTCTCAATATATACCTTTCATCTAAACCTCGCATAATAGAATTTAGTCCACACAATAATATACATCCAACAACCCAATAACTAAATTTTACAACATTAATATTGTACCACTCACATAATAAAAATCTTGAAATATAATATCAAATCACAAAACCCGTTATTATCCCACCATAAGAGGTATGAATTTAATAATTTTATTAGGGAGTAAATTTTACACGTTAATTTTATATATATCAAATACATGTTTTAAATATGTAAAATATTATTATTTATTTATCTCATGTATAAATATTCACTAACTATTAATATGTATATCATGTATACATATATACACATTAAAACATTTTGTTGCATGTTTTATTAATAATATTTTAATTATTAGTACATGTGTAACACTAAACACATTATTTTTGGTTTTTATTGATTTGCTTGTTTTTTTAAATTCCTTGTTTCACTAGAAATTTTCAATAGTTGTGTTAGTTTTATAATTTTACGGTAATTAGTCAAACCAATAATTATATTTTATTTGTTTGTGTTAATGAACTAACTAAATGTTTTGTATTCAAATTATTTTACATTTCTACATATCTATACATACATGCACATATCACATATATATTAATGTATGTTAATACTTTATGTAACTTGTACACACACACACACACACACACACACACACACACACATCTAATACATATATATTTTAAGTTAAATGTATAACATACATACATATCAAATATGCATTAACTTATGCATAAAATCAAATTTAAATGCATGAACAAAACATTGCATGCATGCATTCGAACACTTCAAATACATAATCTCATACATTTTGTTAGTTCCATCAACAAGCAAAATAAATCATCATATATTTTCATGCATACACATACATATAATCTCACTACATATACATGTATACATTATGCATTATGCATCAATACTTGATACATACATGTGTTTAACGAACTCAAACACATAAAGCCATCATGAAATAATTTTCATTAACCAACACGTTATGGCTCATAAATGAAAACATGAAATCAAATACTTTCAAAACATATGCATAAATATATATCTTATACATATATATGTCTAACATCCATGAAAACAAAATTTTCACAAATACATAAGTTTGGCCAACCACCATGAATATCATATGCATGCATAAATCAACATCATACATAATTAGACTCAGATGAAAACATGTTTCCATCAATAAGGTAACCATGGCCAAATTTTCAACAATTGAAATATAATTAAAATTTTTGACGAAAAATAATTTTTCATCAAACTTATCACTTGGCTGAACCTTATGGCATCACATACCAACATTTTTGTTTTTAATTAACCATTAACACACCAAAACGAACACACATTAGTGAATGCATTCACATCTCATGCAAAGAATTCACCATGCATCACAAACTCATCTTTTTATGTTCTAATCTCATTAAAACATATTTATGCATTCAAATAATATCACCATAAGTTTATACCATCATGATAATGCAACCAAACACATAAGAATTGCATGAAAAATAATTTTCTATACAAATCTTCCATATGGCTGAATACTCCTTTGAATTTCTTTTGATTTTCAACCTAAAACCACATATACATGGGCTTATTTCATCACCATGAAACATTCAAACATATAAAATCAATTGGAAATAATTTTCAATTAACAAAACCCATGGTGGCTGAATGCATCCATATACGCTCATTTTTCGGTTTTCAAGCAAATCATCCAAATATATTATTCTATTTGACCTCTGATTCTATTTGAAGAAATGATTTATGGAATAATATGCATCATAAAATAAACTTGAATCATTCAAGTATTTTGACAAATACATGATGTGCCATAATGACATATATAATATATATGTAAAATTTCACCAAATGATGAGTTTATTTTATACATAATGCTTGACTGATGAAGAAATATCTTTAATAATATATAGATTCTATAATTAACACTAACCAAAATAAGAGAGAGTAACCAAATATGGAAGAGAAAACAAAAGTTTATGGCAATTTTTTATTATCAAATTTAGTAAAGTAATCCCATATTTATACTTAAATATATCCATGTTTTTTCAAAATTAAACTTACTTTTTAATAAAGGACAAATATCTAATATGGACAAAATGATAATCATCCAATAATTTTTTTTTTTGTGCATTTTAGTCCTTATACTTAAATACAAGATTCACTTAATAATTAAGTATAAATTTAAGAGTTTAAGTGTAATAATCTAATAATTACACATTTACATTTAGACTTTTTGATAATCTATATTATTAATTTAACTATATAATTTACATTAAATTATATTATAATGCAAGGTTATACAAATTTGTTAAACACTTTAAAGAATTATAAATATATATAACATTTATATATATTTATATTTATTTTGACCTATTTATTATCTCAAAAGTATTAAACTTTTTATTAATAATATTTTCTTTTCTGGATATTTATCAATATTTTTGGTTGTTGGTATGACCATGTAGATTTATTGTGGAATAGATGTGAACTTATTTAGAACTTTTCAAGTTTCAAATAATTAGAAAATTTAACGACTATAATTGATATCTATCAATATACTATAGCCTCTAAAATACAATGAAGTAGTATTTAGCAAATCTCATCCTAATTGTATATACTGTGTGAGTAAAATCTTTTTGTTATCTAATCCTAATTAAATAAGGATTTATGGTATGTCAAAACTTAATACTGATATAAATATAAATCATCAATTAATATGTGCTAAACTCAACACCACGAACTTCTTCATAGGACATTTAATTATATTAGGTGGTGATTTACTGTTTCAGCCATTTATTGACATTTATTTAAGAAGTTGAATCCCGATCAAGTCAGAAAACTCCAATCCTATATATCAAGCTAACAAATCCCCAATTTAATCATCATTTGTTTTCAAATATAAACAACATGTGATCAAACTAGTTTTATCATACAAGATGTACTTAGTCTCATATTTATATGCTATATGAACCATATGCATTTGTACCATGTTCGACTATGATATCTCAAATCAAAAGATAACGTCATATGCTAATATAATTATACGATAAATCATTGACTATGTGCATTATCATATGATTTATTTTTTTAACTATTTAATCTATACTAATATTCTAATAACATAACTTTCATGGTATCCATACTAATATAATTTTATGATATTCACCGAAATTTTCAGTATGTTTACTATGCGATATTATTGCCCATTTGATATCACCTCTGTAGAGACTAACTTTAATAATTTTATTTAATAGTTAAATAATTATTATGATAATTTACAAATATTTTTTATTTGTATGCATGACTAAATACAAGAAACATCTTATATTTGTGAATAAATTTTTTTTTTCATGAATAAACGAATGTATATATAAGATAAAATATTTTTAAAGTCGATAACACGAATAACTTTTAAAATATATCATAATAAAAATGCCTTGCTAAGCCACCCTTGTGTAATTCACAAATTAGATGCCTTCCTAGAAAAAATTCGAGACATACAACTTACTTCCTTTAAAAGGAAATCAATCTTGCAAAGAATAATCAATATGAACGGTTGCCACTTGATAAGTAGATTCAAAAATATTGACCCAAATAAAAGGTTAAATGGATATAATTTTTGAAGTTCCTTAAAGTTAATTATTGAAAATGACAACACCAATTATACATGAACTTTATGACTTAATAGATTTCTAACATAATTCTTTACTCCTAAACAGTGTTTTAAGACAAAGTTAAATTACTTTGAGAAATTCATTCACCTATATTGCCATGTATTAAATTTCTTTCGAGAATTAATATATTTCAAGGAATCATGATTCGTGACCAATATAAATTCTATGAAGCAAATCATGTTTCTAGTGTTTAAAGGTCTAGATAACAACATAAAATTCAATATCGTATGTAGAATATTTCCTCTCGGCTTTATTAATGTTTCACTAAAAAAACAACTAGATATCCTTCTTGACTTAGAACTCCTCTTATACCCATATAAAAAGCATCACATGCCACTTCAAAAATTTGCTTAAAATTAAAAAGTTTAAGATAGAAGCATTTGTTGTCTTCTCTTTGACTTCTTCAAAAATATGTGTGGCAGCAACAACTTAATAAAATGGCCGTACTTTGGTATATTCAGTTATAGAGGCCATGATAGGGTTGAAGTGTTAAATGAACTTATTAATAAAAGTTACCAAACCATGAAAACTCCTCACTTCATATACATAAGTAAGAATATGTCATTTTTTAATTACATTGATTTTCTCAAGATCTGCAACAACTCCTCTATTAGAGATAATGAATCCCTAGAAATTAACCTAAAAGTACAAAGGAATACTTCTTTAAATTATTGTAAAAGTTTTCTCTTCTTAAAGTAGCATTACTTATTTCAAATGATTCTTATGCTTTTTCTAATTCCTACTATAAATGAAAATATCGTTAAAATGTAACACAACAAACCTTCCTATGAAAGGTCTTAAAATTTGAGTTATAATTTGTATAAAAGTGCTTGGAGCATTGGTTAATTCAAATAGTATTACTAGTCGCTTTATAACCCATCTTTTATTTTAAAAGTTATTTCCATTCACTGTAAGTTGAATCCAAATTTTATGATATCCATTCCTTAGATCTATCTTGGAAAAATTATTGACTTTAATCTTATCTTCTTAGCTTCACAAACGAGGGAGTAAGAATTGGAATACCTATCATATTTCACTTCTCATTTATAAAGCCCAGTCTTCCTAACAACTCGTGACAAATTTTTATGGGTAAAATATCACAACACACATCTTTATAAAAATCTTTGCTTAAAAAGAATGAAATTAAACAACAAGTTTTAACTAAAATTTAAGTGTTATCAATCTAGCTAGCTTGATAATATCATGGCAATAGCTTTTGCTTGTTTTTCGTTTTCTGGACAAAATTAAGGAACACAATATTCATCTCATTACCATTATCAATTATTAAATTTAAAGCCTTGTCTTGATACTCTACCCATGTATGAAATAAATTTGTACATAACCAAGATTCTTCTTATATTTTGCTAGAACTCTTCTAATCACATATAGAGGCAAATTAGATCCTTCTAATTCAATTTCAAGTGACTTTTTATCACTAGCTTCATGCACATTAATATTATTTATTTCTCCTAAAGTTTCGCCATTTGGAATTTTAATTTCATTTTTTTCACAAACCAATGCAAAATGTTGATGTGTCATTAGGCATATTATTGCAAAGTGGCCTTATCCTTTACATTTATGACATTTATTTTATTTCCTTCTAGTAATAGATGCTTCTTTCATTTTTTTCTTTTCACTTCCAATCTTCTCTTCGCTTCTACCTCGATTATTAATAGCTTTAGATCTTGTTGCAAATATCCTAAAAATAAAAAAACTTCTATGATTAAAGTTGAAGCTCCTATGTCTAACAGTAGTGCTAGGCCCTTGAAAATTTATCCTTCTCAATTGTTTTTTCACATGTAGAGAAAATTGATAGGCTTCCTCCAAGCTAAATAATATGGTAGTCATTTGTTTTTTACAAATATCATCCCTTAATCCAAATTGATATTACATTAAAGATTGCTTATTTATTTTCATACAGATGGTAAGCTAATGAAATTTAGAAATATATTCTTCAATTGATGAATTTACCTATTTATGGAATAGTAATTCTTCAAAAATTGTTTCCTCATAATCCATGGGTAAACATTTTTTTATCAAATAAAGTTTCATCCTTACAAAATGAACATTCCTCTTATTTATCATATTAAACTAATGAAAATAATCTTCAAGTAACATTAACCAATCTTGTAAGTTACTTGGGTCTAAACTTCTGCAATAATTAGGAGCATCAACTCTAAATGGAACAGAGGCTTCATCAAAATGATTGGACTATCTATTAAAGTGCTATTAATTAAATGACTCAAAATTGCCATCTATAAGAATAAAAGGTTGTGGTTGTTCCTGAAAATCATGAGGAAGTGGTAGAGAAGAAACACATGGTAACAGAAGAGAGAACCTTAGTAATATATTATTTTTGTCATTATTTTCCTTATCTACCTATCTTATTGATCTCTATTGTTTAAATTCCCTTTTTCTTGTTGCCTTCTTGATTGTGTTGGGTTGGGAACAAATGAGTCCAAGCCAATTCATTTCGTTGGGTCAGCATAGCCACTTGGTTGCCAACATCCATTAACAAACTAAACACATTGACTTTGGGATAACCACCTCAATTGCCCAAGAATCGTCCACTTTTAGCACTCATGGTGCCTATGTTGTGATACCAAAATTGATGGACAAAAGAAAGAAACCAAAAATAATAATAATAATAATGAATGCATGTCTCACTTATACTCAAACCTTTACATAAACTAGAGTCTCACTAGCACAGAAAAGTTTCATACTATGTAAAATTTTGCAACAAAATTCTTGACTTTATTATTTCTAAATGCTTCTTTTATTGATGAAATAATAATAATTCAAAAATTAAATTAATAGAATTCTACATGGCTCTTAACAAAAGTTTAAATATAAATGGATAAAATAAATGTGCAGTAGCAAATTTTATTAACGAAAGATCTTTCCCAAATTATTAAGTCTTTGGTTAATTATTCTCTGAAATCCAACATAATTGCTAAACCAGGGCATCAAACCACTTATAAAATATTCATATGAAATTATATCTAAGAGTTTGTCCTCAAATTATAGTTATTTCTAAAATAAAACAATCCTTACTCTCTAATTTTTCACAAGTTACTTTCCTTAATGAAATAATTTAAAATTTTATAAAGTTTATGATGGCATATAGGACTACTTACCATTAAAGTTTTAAAGCCTTATGAAATCTTACAGTATAAAAAATAGGCTTTGTTTTATAACTTATAAATTTATCAACTGCTGTTGGAAGTTAGTTTATGCATTTCAAAAATTTATAACAAATCCTCCTTAATTTAGAAAATTGTGAAACTTTCCAAACTTACACTATGCATATATCTAAAGTAGCATACCAAATTTCATGATTTGTGAAAAAGCATAAACATATCAAAATAATTTCGTAATGCATGTAATTCATTGAAACTAGAAAATTTTAATATATCTAGCTCAAATTTGAAAAATTGTTAAAAATTATATAAATGTTCATTTTTGTAGGCAAATTAAGTTTTAAAACACTCCTTGATATGTCTTGTACAACATAATAAAAAATCACATTCAAAATCAATGTGTACAAATTGATATAATTTTCGTACTAACCCTTGACAATATAGATTTATGTGAAATTTTAAATTTCTATATCTTCTGTTAATCATGTATTTTCAATGAATATAATAAATAAATTATTTAAGTTTACCTTTATGATCTTGAATGAAATTAAAATCATTGTGCAGTATAGATATCTACTTGTATCATACAAATTAGTTTTTATAAATTTACACTATAAAATTTTGTGAAATTCTTTGACTAAATTACTGTGATACACTACTCTCTCTCTCTCTCTCTCTCTTCCATACTTTCTTTGCAAACAATAATCATATTAATCCTTTCTATACAAATCAATTTTTACAAATTCACCCTAGAAAATTTTGTGAAATTCTCTGACTAAACTATTGTGATACATCTACTCTATAAAAGTTCTCTCTCTTCCATTCTTTCTTCACAAACAATAATCATATTAATCAATATTATGAAAAATTCATGCCTAAACACCTAAATCAAGTTTTATATCTTTCTAATTATCATCTTTTATCAACATTTTTATAACAATTGCACGCCAATTCTCAATAACCAACCCTATCATAAAATAAGAAAAAAAAAAGTCTAAATTTACCTTCAATTTCCAAATCTCATTGTTTGTAATCTTTTAACCTCTTTTAAAATAAGTGTACATATTTTATGTAAATATGATCTTCAATTAAAAATTTCTTTTTATACATTCTTATACAATAGATTTTTTTTGTGGTTTAGGAAAATCTAGTACTAAACAAAATCTATTATGGTTTTCCTAAATTTGAATACTTCCTCAAGTTAAAGCATTATTATGGACCATATTACTAAGCAAGTATGATTCAAAATAATAACCCACAAATATTCTAGTCCATTAAAATATTATAAAATTAAACTGACCAATTTAGTAAATAATATATATATAACACTATTATGTTACTTACCATATGTGTATGTTATATGGAGGGCATATTATAAGTTAACTGAACGCATAGGGCATGAAGGCTGTCCTTTGTGGGCAATTTTTAATGAGTGATGTGCCGCTTACATCCAGATGGATCAACTTTGTATCAGCACAAGAGCCTCCATTACTTCTCCCTTGCATTTGCTGATTAGAAAGTAATCGTTAACTCATTCACCATTTGAATTTTAAATTCGAGTTTAGCTGTCCGGTTAGAACTTATTGACTGAGATATCACCGATAAAACGATATTTTCTTTTGTTACAATTGCATTTGTAATTTATTTATAAAAAAAAAGTGTAAAAGGTCAAGAAATAAAATTATATGCAAAAATTTGCTGCTGTTTGATATAAGTTTTAACATTTATTTGAAAATTATAAATTTTCATTTAATGTTGGCAATAATTTTATAAATATATATATATATATATACGCGGGAAAAGATTAGAAGCATCTTAATTTTACATAATTTTTTATATTAATTTTTCAACCGTTACATCAATGTATTTTTAATAGTTGAGATTAAAACCGGTACATACATTAATTATGATGATGTATTAATTACATAATTTAAATTAATTTTAATCATTAAAAATATATTGATTTAACGATAGAAAAATAATACAAAAAATCATGTAAAATTAAGGGCATATATATATATATTTGACATTTTAATTATCATCAATATTTGATAGTTCTCAAAACTGTCAAGCAAACACTAACTTTTTTCTTGTATTGTTAAATAGTTTGATACTTTGTAGTGGAAGTATAGATTAAAGAAAATTAAATTTTCCCGACACCAGTCAACCTCGGAGTTGAAAGAGTCGGATGAGATGGGATGGAATTAGAATTGTGTGGTAACCTAAAAAATAAATTAAATTATTAAAAATAGAACCAATTAGAAAGGCTTTAGAGAGAGTGATGAGAATCAAGTTGAAGAGTTTGGGACAAATTGTTGGATCTATTTAAACCGTTCCATTAACATACTTTGAAGATGAATTAGGGTGAACGTAACATGAATGAATAACATTAGATAAAACCAACCATTTAGAAGAGCTTAAAAGAGAGTGAAAATCAATTAAAAAGAGTAAGAGTATATTGTTACATTATTTTTTAAATTCTTGAATTGATATATTTTGAATAATTAATATTGCATTCCACATGTGTGTTAATTTAGTACATGAATTGCATGTCATACTTCTCAATTTTCATACAAAAAAATGAATTTTCGGGAAATTCTTGTATTATACATCAACTCATGTAATTATCTCATACACATTTTAATTCCTCAACGACGATCTCTAAGTTTCTTCATTGACAATACAAATTCTCCCAAACTTTTTTCTGTCGATTTCTTTTGCTTTTAATCCATTTTCTCTTATACAACCATCAGATAGCAATCCATCCAACTTTCTCATAATTTCACTCCTTGATGCTGATCTATTTTTTTACTTGCTTCAACCCTGACCCTCCTTTCCAAATATCACAAATATAATTCCATAAGAAATTGATCAGCAAAGTAAGGCAACTCAGAAATGGAACACCCTTGCACTAATCCCACCACTACCGTATTCAATATTAACCAAATTATTTGATATTTATTGACTTCTCAAATGCAATTATCTCTGTTTCTTTTAAACAAATTCATGTTTTTCATATTCATCATTTCAGCTTAAAATATTTGACTCAATTTTACTTTTATTCTTTCAACCAAACTTCCTTTTGCATTTTTCTCAACGATGGAGTAGTGCAATTATTTAATAATTCCCACTAACTCGTATTTTCACTTCAAGCTCTAAAATTTTAAGAACTAGTCATAAATATTTTAAATACATATATATATATATATATGATTTATCACTTTAGTCAAAATAAATATTTATTAAAATAAACTAGAAACATAAGATAAAAAAAAAGTATTAAATTTCTTATAAATATAATAATAAAAAATTTAAAATATTGTGAGGTATTTACTGAGGGACAAGGATCCTCTTTTAGTTTTTAGACTCTAAAAATTGTTTTAAATATTTTTTTAACAAAAATTTATGTTAATTAATTTGCCTTGATATAATTTACTATTGAGGTGAATCTTAAATTTAATTAAATTTATATATGATTGTGGTTCTCTTTAATAAGTAGGCATTTGTAAATTAATTAAAATTTTAAACTATCATCAAAGTTAAGAAATAGAAAAAAAAAATTATTGTTGCAGCGAACTTTCAAAAATAATAAGTCTTTTATTGCTTCTTATTTAAAAAAAAAAAAAAATTGTTGTTACTACATAAAAAAAAAAAAATACATGAATGGAGTGGAGAGAAATTACGAATGGATTTGAGAAGAGAACCGGAGAAAAAAAAGTCATGTATATTAAAGGGACAATCCAAGCTTGTGATATTGAAAACTTTTGTTAAGAAGTCATACTATATTTTGGATTCAATGGATATACAAAAGAAATGATGAACTTAAAATTAAAGGAGACTAAATTTGAGATTTTAGTGGTTGGACAGAATATAAATTTCTATTAAATGGGTATACGAGTAATGAAGTGTTCGCTGTCAATTTTAGAGTGTAATTAATCTTGTCCTTGATGGAATTTGAGTGACGCATTTAAGAAAATTTTAATGTACGTACGGTGAGTTGTACGGTAAATCGAGGGTTGAGTTAATACTGTAATTTATTTGAAAAAAAAAAAAGAAAATTTGGGGTACGATGATCATAATTTTGTAGGCAGTAATTAGTTGTTAGTGGAGGACAAAATTATCCTTCTGGGATATCCTTCCTCGACACAGAATCCATTACAAGTTTGGACAATGATAAAAACAAAATTGATTCAAATATTTTGGATTAAAATGGCATCATTGATTGCGTCACTCTTAATATTTGATTAAAATGCCAAAAGAAAGCTCATCATTGATGACATACACAGAGAATACTCCCAAGATATTTCTTGTGTAAAATTAGGATTAGCATCTTCTTACTTTTTTATTTAAATAAATATTAATATGTAATATATTAATAGTAAATAATTAATATTATAATTTATTTTATTAAAATATAATTTTAATTATTAATTATGTTATGTATAATTATTTTTTAAAAATAAAAAATTTAAAAAAATTTAATGCATTAAATTATTATTTTAATCACTGTACAAGAAAATACGAGTGAGCAAGACTGATCCTTGACAAGTAGTACTGATCTAAGTGAAAAAAAAAAATGATTTAAAAAAAAAGCTTTGATTGAATTAGGCAGAGAGTAGACTATTCTTCACGCTGAAGTCACGCTCTATTATTGCGTCCTGCAGGGTTGTCTTGGCATATATGTTGGCTTTTCATAATCGATCAGAGTTTAGGGAAAGCGACGGTCATCCTGTTCAACTTTGATGGCTGCCGGCATTCTCATAAAAAACACTCAGTAAAGGTCAAAAACGTGCAAAACAGAGATGTAAAAAAACAATCAGATCAAACTTTCAGGGAAACGAATGACATTTTTCTTAATATTCCACAAGTACTGATTGATTTGAGATCGTAGCATAGAGTTGGATACGAGAAAAGTGGAAGTATTCGCAATGAGTAGGCAACCACATGTTCTGGTTATACCTTATCCAGCACAAGGCCATGTTACACCTCTACTGAAATTGTCGACGAAGATTGCTGAACATGGAGTCAATGTCACCTTTGTTATCACGGAGTATATGCAGGCAAAAGTCATGGTGTCAATGCCTGAGAAGTCGAGTCAGGTAAGGCTAGTTTCAATTCCTGATGGAATAAAACAAGAAGAAGATCGAAAAGATCCACTCAAGACGAAAGAAATTATGTTGAGAGTTATGCCAGACTGCTTGAAGGACTTGATTGAGAAGATTAACAAATCAAACGCTTCGGAGAACATAACTTATGTCATTGCTGATACAAGTGTTGGATGGGCGCTAGAAGTTGCTCAGACCATGAGAATTGAGAGAGCTGCAGTCATTCCTTTTGGCCCTGGAAACTTGGCCTTGGCACTCCATATACCAAAACTTATTCATGCTGGAATTATAGATAGTACTAATGGTAAGTTCGACTGTAGGCCCATAAATGATTATCTCAATTGTGTTTTGATCCTTAAATTACTGTGGTGTAGGAAGTGCAAAGAATGATGACTTGATCTTTCTGTCAGAGGAAACTCTTCCCTGGAAAAGGAACGAGTTTATCTGGAGCGTTCCAAGTGAGCCGAATATCGAGAAGCATATGTTTGGATATGCTATTGCTCTTCTCCGGGCTGTCAAAATTTCCAACTGGGTTATTTCCAATTCTATTTATGAACTGGACTCGCCGGCCTGTGATTTATTTCCCAACATATTGACAGTTGGTCCATTACTAGCAAGTAACCATTCAGATTCAGAGCATTTAGCTGTAAACTTTTGGCCAGAGGACTCAACTTGCTTAAGCTGGCTGGATAAACAACCAATGGGCTCAGTCATTTATGTTGCATTTGGTAGCATAGCAATCTTTAGTCAGAAGCAATTTGAAGAATTAGCACTTGGCCTTGAATCATTAAACCAGCCGTTTTTGTGGGTTGTTCGACCAGACTTTATGAACACAACGCACGCGAAATTCCCAGATGGATTCGCCGAGGCAGTTTCAGGTCGTGGGAAAATTGTAGAATGGGCACCTCAGGAAAAGGTTTTAGCTCACTCTTCTGTTGCTTGTTTCTTAAGCCATTGCGGATGGAATTCCACAATGGAAGGTCTAAGCATGGGAATTCCTTTTCTATGCTGGCCTTACTTTTGTGATCAATTTCAGAACAGAAATTACATTTGTGAGGCTTGGAAAATTGGTTTACAGTTATCCCCAGATAAAAATGGTATCATAACGAGGCAAGAAATTCACAGAAAGGCAAAAATGCTGCTTCGTGATGATAGTATTAGAGCAAAGTCATTGAAGATGAAAGAAATGGCTGGAAAGAGTATTGTTGAAGGTGGATCTTCATTCAGAAATTTTGAAAGCTTTATTTCACAGATAAAATTACCGTAATAGAATCATGAGTCCTTTTCTATTGCGTGTATCTGCAAATTGTATTTTAAAATTTTTCTTACGAATTTAATGTTAACCCAACAAAACTTTATTTCACACTGGAAAATTATTACCTAGATATCATTCTACAGCTAACTTATAAGATGTTTTCCCAAACAAAGCATATATCATTGTAAATCTGTTGGCATTATAGGAGACTTGAACACATGGAAAGAGTAATCGTACTCGAGATGTGTGCGAATGGGGAAGAATGAAATTAAGGAGAACAGTATTTTGGTTGAATCCCCGTATGTGATATGCTTATCTCACAAAACAAGCTCAAAAATTAAAACAATATATTCTTCTATCTCCAAGAATAAAGACATAAGAACTGAACTTCAATATTTTGACCAATTGATCAATTATAAAAAGTATTTTCCATATTCCCTTTGGAAATTGAGAAATAAATCTTGTCCATTTGATGAGGTTAGCTACAATTATAAAATATCGTTTGTACAAGTCTTTGGATGGAGTCTCACAACTTTTCTCGTTTATTATTTCCGTTAAGCAGGGAACTGAGAGTGATCTCAAAACTACCTTACGACGCCTACTCTAAGATTCACCTTAAGTGGCACAAGGGCTCCAATTCATCTTAACCTTGCTCAGGTTCACCGTAGACAGCGCTTCTCAAGGTTCAACGTAAACATGCCTAGATCTCTACATTTTTCTCTCTTAGAGGATCTCCAAAACTATCTCACGCTATTATTAGATTTACTTAGCTCCAACAATGTAAATCGCTTCGACCGAATATAGTGATTGTTCTCAAGTAGATTACCTTAAGCAAGTTATAATAAATCTCAACATTGTAATCAAGTGAAGAAGATCTCAAAACAACCTTACGCCATTGGATTCACCTTAAACAACTACTGCAATCCGGCGAACCTAAATCTCAAGATTGTTCTTGAGTGAGCATCTCAAAACCACCTAACGCCATCTGATTGACCTTAAACCACGCTGACGCCTTAGCTTAATTAGATAGCGTCTGAGTTGATCAGATTCAACTTAAAACCTGGTATAATGGTCTACCTCTTCACATCCTATCCATGCCCTCTGTCTTCTGCAGATCGGTATTCACATTTGACATATGCATGCTTAAACAGCCTTAACCTCCCTAATAGCTGCCACTACAACAGGTTATGCAATTAACAACGATAGTATGACCACTTATTTTATAAGTGAGGGTCTACAATTAATATTCATAATTAACGGTATGCACAAATTATTGATAAACTGAAAGTTGATACAATATTGGTCACAACTGTGCCTTCTTGAAAGTTTTATTATTGACCATTTGTAATTTTCAATGGTTAAAATTTATGATATACAACATATAGTACAGTATGTGATAAAATAAGTTGATACTTTGACTAAATGATTACGTGTCTTACATAAAGTGGATGTCAATTTAGCAATTGGGCAAAACACTCTTATTTTTTTCATCTTCCGTGCCATTAGTTCTCTACACATGTTCTCTTTTCACAAAATAAAGGAAATACCCATTTCGACCTTTTTATTTTGTTTGGGTCTTTGGCATTTCATTGAGAAAGCTAGGTTTCTTCGTTTGTTCCAGAGAAGCCTTCTTGTATCCAAACACTCACACTGACAATTAATGAAGTGCCTTTAGTAGAGGAGGGGGCTCTTGTGCTATGTAGCCCAGCAAATATAAATTGGTTAATATCTCCAATTTCACCAAATTAAGAGGCAAACCATTCATTGCTAGTTATTTTGTTTTTCATTCAGTTGGATAAATTATTTCATATTTTATAGATTGTGATGCAATTTGAACATACAGCTATTATAGAGATTACGAATTAGAATTTCTTCTCAATTATATGCATATTATTTAGTTGCTAAAATTTAGATTCTTACTTTATGTTACCGTGGGTTTATTTAAATTCTATTGAATCTCAATTATTGGAGATTGAGTTGCAATTAACAGAGATCCTTCAAAAGAGGAGAGGGCTCTTGTTCTTTGTAGCCCATCATTCACAGATTTGTCAAGATCTCCAGCTTCGCCTGATTAAAGGGTAACCTATTCATTGAAAGTTATTTTGTTCTTTCACTCAATTGGATAAATTATTTCATATTTTATTGATTATGATACTATTTGAGTACGCAACTATTACAAAATTAATGTATTCTCAATTATATGCATATTATGCTATAGATTTAGGTTCTTACTTTCTATTAAGGTGGGCTTATTTGAATTCTATTAAATTTTAGTGTTATAATATGTTCTAAAAGTTATTCGTGTTACCGATTTTAGAAACATATTTTATCTTGTACAATATTATATATGAATAAAAAAAGAGTTGTTTGTTCACAAATATATCTTGTTTTCTTTATTTAATCATGCATGTAAATAAAATATATTTGTAAATTATCTAAATAATTTATATAATAATTAAATAATATTATCAAAACTGTACCCTACAGAAGTGATACTGATTGGGCAACAAAATTGCATAGTAAATATACTGATTGTGTCCGGTGCATATTATAAGATGATATTAGTATGAATAACGTGATGATCACGTTATTAGGACATTAGTATAGATCAAATAATTTGATAACTATTTATTTGTATATAAACACGTAACGATAAATTATATAGTATTGCATATAGTCAACGATTTATCATGTAGTATGCGATGTTGTTTTTTGACCTAAGATATTACTGACAAATTCTATGTAGATGTACGTGATTTATATGGTAAATAAGTACAAGACTAATCACGTCTTATATGATTAATTCAATATGGTTACGTGTTATTTACATTTAGAAATGTGTGATAATTAAGACGGGATCTGTTAACTTGATGTACAGGATTAAAGTTACTGTTGACTTGATTTGAATTCGAGTTCCTAGATGGACATCAATAAATGACTAAAAAAGTAAATAACTAGCTAGAGTTATTAAATGTTATACGAAAGAGTTCGTGGTGATAAGTTCAGCGCATATTAATCGATGATTCATAATTTTATCAGTAAAGAGTTTTGATGTATCATAAACTCTAAATCGATTGGGGTTAGACAATAAAATAATTTTACCCATACGGTATATATAATTGAAATGGGAATTGATGAAATATGATTTCATTGTAGATTAGGGACTATGATACATTGCTAGATGTTAACTATAGTCATTGAACAATCGAAAAGTTTGACAAATCTAAAAAGTTTAGAATAAATTTAAAACTATTCTACAATGAACTCATATGGTCACACCAATAACCAAAATTAATGAGAATCATTTGAAAAGATAAATATTATCCAAATATTATCGATAACGAAGTTAGCACTTTTGAGATAATATTTAGGTCGAAATAAATATATATAATCGTTATATATATTTATGAATTTTTTAAAGTGTTTAAAAATTTTTCTTGGATATGTATTGAAATATCATTTATTGCAAATTATATGATCAAAATGATAATGTTGATTATCTAAGAACTAAAGTAAAAATGTGTAATTATGGAATAATTATACATTGACCCATATATATATATGCTTAATTATGCCTTGGCTAAAAGTTAGCCAAATGATTGTATTTAAGTCTTTGTACTTAAATGTTCAAAATGAAAATTATGAGATAATGTCCATATTATCCATGACGTATATTCATTTTTGAATTAAAATTAAGGACAAATTTGGAAAGGCATTAAACACATATATACATGCTTACTTTGCAAAATTGTGCAATTTTGTAAACAAAACAAAAAGCCCTTCCTCCCAATTTAGCCATATAAAATTCTCAAGTTTTTAATGGCGTAAATTGTGGTATTTTCACACAATTGGAAATAAGTAATCATTTCATCAATCTAGTATTAATTGAACTCATTCAAGGTGGCATTTTATGCATATATAGGATATATGTATATATTGGCATTTTATGTATTTGTGAAATTGCATGAATGAATTCAAACTTTGATTTTATATATGTTATTAGCATTTCAATCTAGCATCTAGTTGTTGTAAATTGAGTCACGGAAGGATGTTTATCATATTTACGTTTTTACTTCATGTTAAAGTTAATTATTGTTTACTAATTATTTCATATGCTTATAATAAGCCTGGTACTGAAAAACCTATTACAAATATTTGAATAAACTCTATGCAATGGAAAAGAATTGACTAAAATTTTTAAGGTTAATTATTTATTCAATAAATTGTTAGTAATTATGTATTACGTATAATATATTATTGAAAATAACTCTATGGTTTTGACATTGTAGACTTACCCAAGATTATATGGATAGTGCTAAGAAGAGATTTGTAGAAGTTGTTAAAGAAAATTTAAAAAATTGAGATAAAATCAATTGCCCTACCATAGATTGTCAAAATTAATGTTTTCGACCCACTGACAAAGTATGTGAACACTTGGTCATTAATGAAATGAATCCATTATATACAAATTGGATTTTTCATGTAGAGCAGTTGAGTGTTTTTGTGTAGGATAAGAATGTTAGAATCTTATAAATATTTTGAATGTATACAGATGCTCGTATGCAAGATGATTGTTATGAAAAATCTAATTTTGAGACAAGATGAGAATTTTACAAACAAAATAGAAGATGTTGAACCAAGGTTGTACTAAATACACAAAATTATCAGTCGTGGTAGTTTTATACAAACGTAAAACTACATATGCATATTTGATAAATGTTTTATAAATTTTTTGAGATCATTGAGACATGTTATCACAAAACAACACACTTCCCACCTCATTATAATAAGTAAAAAAAGTTATTGAAAGTGTTTGATCTCAGAAATGAGAAAATATCAATGATTTTTGATTATTTAGAAAGGAATTAGGGCATTATAAAATACGTTTAAAATGTGATTTTTTTCATGAAAAGTAAATGAACACACTAACCACACTTTTAAGAGTGCTTAAAATTGTTCTTTATGACTTTCCTATAATTCCTAAATTCAAAAAGATGTTTAAGTCACCACAAATGGATAAATTTTTGATATGGCATTACACTAACAAAAGTAAAAATGATAAGATGAGATATCCAATTAATTCATCAGTTTGGAGCACTATTAACAATTTTTGGTCTTCTTTTGCAGCAAATTCACGCAACTTAAGACTTATTTTATCTACAAATAAATTCAATCTATTTATTAACTTAAGCTCTTGATCTAGTTGTTGAGGTTTTAGTTACAGACAATATTCCTCCTTTGAAATGCATGTTGAAGTAAAGTTTCATATGACATTATTAAGATCAAGACTTAAACAACCAGGGAATGATATTGATGTGCACTTGCTGCCAGTAATAGAATATTTAAATGAGTTATGGAACATAGGGGCACAAGTGTATGATGCATCTAATGATTCCACATACAATTAAGGATTTTTTAATATGGACCAACAATGATTTTCTAACATATGGAAATTTGACAGATGTATTACAAATAGCAAAGTTGATCATGCTATACATGGTGTAAATTCCTATTTAGTAAAAACACGTGTACATGGGTCATTGGCGATTTCTTCAAAATAAACATGATTTTTGAAGAAAAAAATAATGGTTTGATGAAAAAAGATTTGTACAAAAGAAACCAAGGATATTAAATACTGAATAAGTTTTGTTAGCTTGTAGCGTAGTTTAAATGGAAAAAAAAAGAAGGAAAAAAAAAGCCTTCGATTAAAATTTGGAAGAAAAGATCGAGATGTTTCAACTTGCCTTATTGACAGTCAAATTGACATTATAACAAACATTTTTTTTGTACTTATATGGCTTTTAAAATGCTTAATATTTAAATTCAAAACTAAGTACCCATGATTTTACTTATCATAGCATTTATGTTTCCAGCATAACTTGGATCCAATGCATATAAAGAATAACAAATTGAGAGCATTGTTGGAGCCTTGTTAAATGTGAATGGAAAATCAAAGGATGGACTTAAATTCTTGTAAATATTTAGAGAAATTAAGAATTAGGCATGACCTTTATAATCGAGAAAAAAAAAAGTAACTTTCTTTTACTTATAGCTTTATATACTCTTTCAAAGGTAGAGGAAAAAATTTTTTGTAGAAGGTTGTGGAATTTAAGGTTGCTTATCAGGTGTAACTAAATATTAGCAAATGTATTGTTTTAGATAAATGCAAATTTATTAGACTTAAGTCATATAATTATCATGTTCTAATTCAACAACTACTATTGGTAGGTATTAGAGGTGTCTTGTATAACAATCCTAAAGAAGTTATACTCCAGTCGTGTGCATGTTTCAATGAACTTTATTTAACACTAATTAATAGAAATAAGATGAAACTATTTAATTGAGATTACATAGACTTTGTGCATGATGGAAAGATACTTTCCTCCATCTTTCTTTGACATCATGGTTCATTTCTTATGTCATTTAGCTAGTTCTCACAACTATATGATCCAAACAATATCATTGGATGTACTCTTTTGGGAGGTACTTCAATTTTATATTGTATTATTAAGTGTATTAAAGCTTTTAATATTTATTGGTGGAATTATAATTAAATATTTAAATAATATGCTTATTCAAATTTAATACATTTATGAAAGTTTTAAATAAGTATGTTTGAAATCGTGCATGACTAGAAGGTTGTATCTTAAAATAGGGGTATGTAACGGTTTTAGATAGAATTAGAACCGCTAAGAATAGGTCTTAAAAAAACCAACTTTAAATAAGAACTGATTCTTTAGAGTAGATTCCAGTTTCGAAGATTAAGGAACTATAATTGAATTAAAGAATCGATTTAATTTTAAAAATTAAAAATTATTTATTTATTTTATTTTATATTTTGAAGATAAAATAAACACTAATTCATATTCTATAATTATTCAATTATGAAATAATAACATTTAAATTTTTTTATTAAAACTACAAAAAATTAATTTTAGACAAACACTTTAAACTTAAATATAGAACATGATATTAAAATTTATTGTTAAATTTATACAAGTATAATTCTTATGTAAAATATTCTCATATTTAGTTAAACAAATAATTTATTGAAAGGAGCATTTTTTTAATCCATTGAATTATATAGAAAGAATTAACTAATATATTTGTAATATTTTAGTTAACTTAATTTATCATATTATTTATATAATAATTTAATAAAATTGTGATGTATATATATTTATTTAAAATTATCAAATAAACTAATAATTACCATAAACAAATATATGTACGGTACAATATTATTAGATATATAAATATATTATTAAAAAATAAATTTATCTTTTTTATGATATATAATATTAAGTGAAATAATAATATAATATCTTTTAAATGAATTATTGTATATTAATTTTTTTTATAAATTATTTTTATTATCTTTCAATCACTCAATTTTTCATTTATACATTTCATTACTTCTATAATTTAATACCATTAATTTAAATTTTTAAGAATTTTTTTAAAGTAAAAATTATAAAATTGAGATAATTAATATATAAAGTACCATGTTTTAGAACCGAAACTAAATCAGAACTGAATGAAATAAAAAAAATAATAGGATACCCCATTAAATATGATAAGTTCTGAGTCTACATGAAAACAGAATCAGAATCAAATTTACACACTTCTATCTTAAAATGCAATTTGGCTGAAAAATGCATGTAAATTTGTAGCAATTAAGTGAAACAAATAACAAATATAGGTAATCGACCTAGTCAAAATAAAGATTATGGAGATTAATGGGCATCTTCTTTCTAAGGCGATATCATTAACCTTGTCTCATGGCATGTTAAGGATTGCTCATCCATATATTTTATTTGAAAGTGCAAAAGTAGAACCATATATAGTGTAACTATAATAAAACTAAGACAACTTTTGAATTAAAGGATAACATATTGAAACATAGTTTTAGTTATTAACATTGAAATTATCTAGATTTAAACTCTAAAACACATGAGGGGAGATAAAAAGTATTTTATGCAAAAATTAAAAACTCAATTTAGTAAATTAAAACATGTCAAAATTCACTACGTTCTAGATGAACCAAAAGCAAATAAATCTCTAAACTATTTAACCTATCTTATCACAAATAATTCTCAACAACGTATTTAATAAATAAACATAATTAACAATGTAATTCAGTAAAACACAAAAATTTTAGTAACAAATGTAAACCTTATGAAAAGCTAACTCTTTATAAGATAAAATCCTTTTGGGCTATCTAAAAGCCATCTAAAAATTCACTTGAAAGAGAAAAATTATAATAAGTGATTTTACCCATAAGAACTTTCGCAATCTCAATAATTAAAACTTTGATTATTTTCTACTTTTATGAATTCACGAACTATATGTTCAAAAGTTGAAACTTTAGCCATTAATACCTTATAAGCTCTAAAGGTTCACAACTGAGTTAATAGAAAAAGTTTGGCAATTATAACTTCTAAGAACAATTAAACATAAATCATAATAATGAAGGTAAAATTTGTGATTTTAGGAAGCTAATTAGGTTAGGAAAGCTATGGTATACTCAAAGGATAATACAAGCTTAAGAAATAAGAAAAAACACAAAAATAATTGTCAAAAACCTTAAACTTGTAACTTAAAATTTTATATTTTTTTGCAAGAGTGCTCGAATGGATGTTTAGCGGTGGTCAAGCAATTTACCTTGGTACTTGACTGCTCAAGCCAAAAACAAATGGTAGTCAAGCACCAAGTTTTTGCAAGACAGTCACTCGAGCACCAGTCAAGCGCTAGTCTAACACCAAAGCCTACTTGAACGTTAGTCAAGCATTTATCAAGCCTTATTTAAGCACTAGGCTTTTAAAACCCATCGAGTAACTTCTCTGCAATGCAATCAAACACCTATCAGTATACAATTCTAGACAGCACTTACACATTAAATTTTGCTCATGAATGAGATAACCAAAAGTTCTTATCAAATTTCTCCTTTGGCCATTTCTTGACAAAAGTCAAGTTTACTAAAAAAATGCAAAGTTTTAATAATAACTAAAAGCAAAATTTTGTTTACAATATAATTTCTAGACATTCCAAACACAAGTTTTTCAAAGGATGAAAATAAGAGAAAGATAACTCCTATAACCTAAAACATAAAAACAAAAAAATAATAATAATAACCTTTCAAACTAAGTAAAAATATATGGGAAAATAAATAACAACAACATCAACAAGAATGTGTGTATCTATGTTATATATATATATATATATATATATCATTAGACATAACGTAAAAAATAATCATAATGTCAATACAAATCAGATATGTATCATCATCAAAACATAAACATGTCTTCTTTACGTGTCTTCATTCCCCCTTAATTTTGTCCTAATTTAACCTATTCCTTTTTTTTGTCATGTAAGGACAAAAAGAAACAATGAATCAAAACTGAAATTTTTCTCACTATTTTTCCTAGAAGTAGTCTCTTAATCAAGCGAAGTGATCTTCTTTGTCTTCCCAAATGCAGTCTCGCATGTAATAGTAGAAGTAGGAAAAAAAGCATGTTCAGTTGATATAAATGGCGAAAAAAGAACTCATATGACCAAGGACAAACAGATAGTCCTATGGCTCATGTACTCTGCATTATCATTTTTATTATTCTCTTAAACATCAAGAATGCCTCCATTTTTGGTTCGCATCTCAGAAAGAACGGCATGCACCTCATTGTTTGGTTTTATACAAACTTAGGAATAGACTCTAAATATGTCTACTGAGTCAAGATTTGTTATTAAATAATAGAAATGCAAGGAAGCATAGTCATTAATGTCAATAATGATGCAATAAGAAAATAAAGTTCAGTAGATAAAGATTTGACTATAGACACGAGGGCTCTAAAAAAACAAAAGAAGATGAAAAAGCATTAGAAAAGAAAGCAGGTTGATGTGCTTGACTCAAAGATAGGGTATGAGCTAAAATAGAATGAATAGGTTGATATGCTTGACTCAGAGCAGTGAGAGATAAATTAGTAAAATAGAAGTAAAAGGAGAAATAGGTTGATGTGCTTGACTCAAAGATAGAGTATGAGCTGAAATGGGATAAGACAAAGTCATTAAGTCAAAAGCAGAAGATAAAGATGAAAAACCAATACCTTAAAGGATCTAAGTAATGGTGCAAGTAAATAGTAAACTTAAGGATATATTAGACCCATGAAAGGTCTGAATAATGATATAGCAAATGTGATGTGGAAGATCAATGGAAATACTCTCAAAGAAGGCATATAAGAAACCTACATGAGCTAAAGGAAGACTCAATTAGTGTCCAATAAGATAAAACTTAGTACACATGATCTTGTTAATGATGGCTATTGACTGACCATCATAATCAAATGGTCAACCAAATAGCATCGCGGCCATATTAACAAGAGCTGGTTGATCAATTCTCAAAAAGGGATACTGAAGATGTGAATGCCAAGCTAGGAAGTTACGATCTTAGAAGTAATATGGTATAAGGTACCATAAAAATAAATAGAAAACACAGTTATACCTAACTCCATATCATAGATGTTTGAGTAAATCTCATGTATGACTAACTTAAAAAGTTGTAAAAATCCTCCCAATATTGGGCCTCACTGAACGGGCTCAAGCAAATATGAAACTCTAGACAGTATCTCTAATAAAGATATGATATCTACTCGTCACTCGAAAATAATAATGATATAAGAGAAACATATATAATGGAGATTAGCAGTACATGCATTTAAGAACCTATCTAAGTCAGAGATTTGACATGGACACTTACACAGAGGAATTGATTTCTTAGGCATTTGCAAGAAAAATCAAGACAATAAGATATTGTAAAATAAGTAAGAACTAAAATAAATAGTCTACAACCTATGTGCTAACCAGCTAAGTCTCTAAGCTGACTATTACCTAACCATGTCAAAACAAAATTAAAATAAGTATAAATGTAGAAAAAAAATGCAAGATAAAATGAACACTACAAAAAATGAGAACTATTAAAAAAAAAAAGCAAAAGCAAACCTTAATAAAAAAAAATACACAAATATAACCTATATGAAAATAAATGGCAAAATTATCATGTATAAAAATATTTCACAAAAATATCATGCATAAAAATTTATTACAAAACTATTCTTCTTAATAAAATATTTGTATAATTAACCTAAAATGAATATTATTTGTAAAATGACCTAAAATATAGTTTTATTTGTAAATGTAACCTTTATAAAAAATACAAAAATAACCTAGTTAAATGTTTTCTTGCAAAATTAACTTAAACAAAGAATGCTATGGAAAACGTATCCTAAAATCCCACATTGCAAATATAACCCTAAACCATTTGAGCAACCTAATCGGAGCTCATCAAGCACTAGGGTTGTCAGAGAAAGCTTAAATGTAAAAACAAAGAAATCATGCCCTAATCATGAAATAATTCACTTAATCTATTGGTTTAACAATACTTAGACATAAATCTATGCAAAAATAAACCCCAAACATGTGAATTTATGTCTTAATGCAAAAAATCGAAGGTTTTAGATCTAAAAACTAAATTACCAAAAAGAAAATAAGAAGTACACCAATTAAACAGTGTAAAGATGACGTAAAGTAACTTTAATTGACCAAGAATGAATGAGAATTCACAGATTTTGCAAAGATATGGGTAGTTTTAAAAGAAAAAACAAGTTTGATGAGGAAAAGATGAAGAGAAATACAGTAGTGTGAGGGAAAAGTGAAGAAAAATTAGGATTTTCAAAAACCTATGACACCACTCAAGCATTGACTCAAGCATAGTTTGCCTGCACACTTTCTGCCAAGTGTCTAAAGATATTTAAAGTCATTTAAGCATTATCTCAGCATTACTCAAGCATTAGCCATCTGTTAAGAGTTCTAAGACACTTAAAGTTGCTCAAGCAGTTGTTAGCACTAATCAAGCACCAAAGAAAAAGGCAAATTTGTGATTTTAAGAAGATAATTAGGTTAAGATGTTATGGAATGCTCAGAGGATGATCTAAGGTTAAAGAATGAGCAAAAACATAAAAATAGCCATCCTAAAAACCTAAACTCATGGCTAGAGTTTTATATTTTTTATAGGAGTGTTCGAGTGGATGTCTAATAGTGGTCGAGTAGTACGCCTAGGTTAATTGGTTGCTAAAGTGGGAGTCAAATGGTGGTTGAACACTAAGTTTCTGAATGGTAGTTGCTTGAGTGCCTATCAAGCACTAACATTTTAATTTCAATTCTTTAGGGCTACTCAAGCACTCATTAAGCTTTGGTCAAGTACTAGACCTCTAAAATCCATACAATGACTTTTTCACGATGTAATCAAATTCTTATCATCATACAACTCTGGAAAATACTTAAAATACTAAATTTTGTTCATTAATGAGCCAACCTAAAGTTCTTAACAAATATTGTCTATAAATTACATATTAAAGAGCTTAAACATTTGGAGTCAAGTTTGGTAAGTAAGTAAACTTTGCTATAAAAGATGCATACATCTACTTTTACCAAATGGCTGTCTAATATTGTTGAGTGATCTTATATTTCTATAATTAAGTTATTGTAAAATTTGATAGACATGTTTTATTTAAGGATAACAACAAACTGGGTTTGAGATAAATACCTTTAAACCCGTATCCCCATTCGCTAAAAAAATTCAATACTAAACTTACAGTAGTTTTATTATTTTATTAGCAAATTTACTTAAAATGGTAACTAATATTATCAAATTTGTCATCGATATCCATAAGTTTTTAATGAATTTTTTATATTTTTAATTATACTTATACTATTATTAAATATCAAATTTAAATTTATAAATTATCTAGTTAAAATTATATATTTTAACATTAATTTAAAATAAAATCATTATTTAAATTAAATTTTAGGCACATTCAACGTAAAATAAAATTGACCACAATAATTTCATAAAAAATGCATATTCATATATAAATTCAAAATAAAAATTTACAAACTTATAAGAAAAGAAAAAAATGTACACAAATTTAAGGCTACAAAGAAAGAGAGGCCAAAAGGTTGCGCATTTTGTTTGACATTTGCATAGTCAATTTAGGGTATATAGTTATGTTAAAAATAATGTCATTTTAGAGTTTACAGAAAAATAATTGAATATTCACTTGTACCCATTATTGATAACCTTAGATGTATACCACATTTGTATCTATCCTAAACTTGCTATAGGTTTCATTTTTTTTTTCAAAATCTATCTCAAACCCACTAAAAGGCTTATCAAATTCGTCACATAAGGGTATTAAATACTAGTAAATTTACAAATAAAATTATTATCCTTAATTTCTTTTTGATAAAATGCATTTACTGTATAAACAGGTGATTACTCAAAGTAGCAATTAATGCTTCCAACATATTAAAGTTGCTTGCATCTGACCTGATGACACAAGTAATAATGTATTCTACTTATGATATTCATGGAACTCCATTTGTACATTAGATAACGAAAAGTTTATTCAAGATAGTAAGGATTCATTTGAGGTTAAAGCAATTTCTAATTGTTGTTTAGATATAATATTTCAATCATAAAAAAGATTATTTTAATAGAAATTAATTTGTTTAATTTATGTACATTCCAAATTCCTATATCTATATTGAAAATACATATTCCAAATTCAAATATCTATATTGAAATTTCTTATCACCAGGATTAATGATCTAGTGCAAATTTTTAGATAACTGTAGTGCATTTAAAATGAATAGAATTCAAAATTTCTATAAAAAAAGCACTTTCAATTAAAACCTACACATTAAAGCCCAACAACATCCATCCATAAATAGATAAATTAACAAATAAAAGAAAACTCGACAACATCCATACACAACTTTTATGAGGAAACTTTTGATTCTCACGATCTAAATGATAAAAAATTTATCTACACGTAAACACTTAAAACCTCAACACATGATTAAGTTTATGTGCAGAGAAATAATCTTATTGAAAAAAAAATTATGAGTTTATAGTAGAGTTAAACGACTTACATTTAGCCTCACACTTGTAAATACTTCTTATATAATTCTATGTCTTGGCATTCCCAGTCCTTAAATTTTTTCATCTAACAAGATTAATCACTTCATAAGATAGAAATTAAAATATTACAAATTGATAAAAATAGAAAACTTGAATATAACAACCTTAAGCTTACAAATCTCACATCTATGAATTTAATGTAATGATAATTACTTGAAATCTATTACTAAAAATGAAGAAAAGAGAATCAATAGGGTAAGAAATAGCTAAATTGAAGTAGAAATGATAAGTTTCAAATTTTTTTATAAGTATTGAAGCATTAATTATTTTAATTGTATTATTTTATCACATATCCAAGATATACACCTAGTTCTTTCCACATAACACTATTTATTCTTTTACGAGTAAAAGACTGAAAAATATACAAGAAATGATCAAAGTTAATTGCAGAGGGATTTGTATTTCATATATATGTTTTCATTTGGTTGATTGATTGAAGAATTGAAATCATTTTATGTCATAAGCAAAAAGTATCATAGTTAAAATATGATCTATGTTATTACAAAGAAGGAAAAGCTTTTGGACATTTTTTTAATGAGGAATTTTGGCAAATTGATCTTGATAGTAGTTTATTCTTCAATAATTGGTTGGGTAATGTGTAGGAAATTTGATTAACCCTATGAAATTAATTAAGGGATTTATATTTAGGAAACATATTTGATGTTATGATATCATCATTTCATATATATTAGAATATTATATTTTATCATTTTAGCAATACAAATGAATTACACATGATTTGTAAGGAATTTATAGAGAGGCCATCTAATGATCGTTATATACGTCATAGTAATAGAACAAAGCAATGGCCAAGCACTAATAGAGTGGTTTCAAAAATTTGGCCTTATTTTATCAAAGATGAGGAAAATAAATCTCATGCAAATATTGTGGGAAGTAATACAAGTGTGACAGTAGACAAAATATGATCAATAATTTATGAATACATTTGAGATCACAATGCAAAAAAATATTGGGTTACATTAGATGATGAGAAGCAAAGTATTTTATCCTGATTTTATAAAAAAGGAAAGCCTCCTAGTGGCATTAGAGTAAGGATAAGTGGTGATGGTAGTGGTAGTAATACAGAGATTGTTGGAAAGTTGATCAAGAGAAATGTTCAAATACTATTGCTATGTATTTTATACTTAATGAAGCTTTATTTAAAAAAGTAGAGTCTTATAGTTTTCATTTTTTTTTGTGATAAACTTTGTCCCAAATTTCTCCAACTTTTAAGAGAACATTTGTTAGATATATATCAGTTGTATTTGAATGAGAAGAAACAATTAAAGAATGTATTCCTTGCTAATAAGTATAAAATTTGTCTTACCACTTACACTTGGACCTCTATTCAAAATTTTAACTATGTGGTTATGATAGCTCCTTAGATTGATGATAATTAAAAATTACATAAAAGTATTTTAAGTTTTGGTTAAATAACAAGTCATAAAGGTGAGTCAATTGGTAAGCTTATAGAATCATGTTTGCTTGAAGGCAATATTGATAAGTTAATGACAATTATAGCTAATAATGCTAGTACTAATAATGAGGCAATCAATTATTTGAAAAGAAAGTTCAATAATTGGAATGGTGATGGGGTAATTTTAAAGGGTGAATTTTTACATTTAGGTTGTTGTCCTTGAATTATTAATGTAATTGTTAATAAAGGGTTAAAGGATATGCATGACTTAATTGCTAGCATTCACAATGCTATTATGTATGTGAAATCTTCTCTTGCGAGGTTGTATAAATTTAAACTATGTGTTGAGTGAGAGAAAATTGATAGCAAAGGACTTTTAGAATATGATGTTTCAACCAAGTAAAATTTAGAAAAACCTTTGAAAGGTTAAAAGAAAAAAAGAGTGATGAGCCATATATGAATTTTTTTCAATGTTGACGTAGAGGGGAACAAAATGAAAGGGCCACCAACTAACAAAAATTGGTCAAATACAAAAACTTTTACCAAATTTTTGAATTTCTTTAATATGATAATAAATTTTAGCTCTTTATTGAGAATCTTATCTAACTTATATTTTTTACCACTTTTTCACTATTCAAACCCAATTGAATTCATGTATTGAAAATAAAGATAAGCTTCTTAGCACAATAGCATGTAATATGGAAAGAAGTGTAACAAATATTATAGTTTTATGGACATTAATAAATTGTTGATCATTGTTGTAGTTCTTGATCCAAGGTATAAATTCAATTATAACTTTGGAGTTTATTTACTTTTATTTTATTTTTTATTTGATTTATGTTGTATTTAATTTTAACAAGATTTTTTTATTCACTCATATTTATTTTGATTTAAGATACAAACTAGACTATGTGTCATTTTGTTTTAAACAATTGTATGATAGTGCAATAGCTGCAAAAATGACATCAAGTGTTAAAAATATACTCATAAAGGTATGATATTATTTTTGTTTATTTGTTTGTTTATTTATTATCATTTTATTTAATATAATGTATTAATGTCTTTTTTTCTAGTGCATGAATATTATTATGCTTTGAACTCTATTTTGGTTGGTGGTATTCAATCTAAGCCTAGTGATGTTGAGTTGACAAGTGATGTAAATGTTGGGATTGAAACTTCCAATGATTTGAAATTTGCAAACATTAACATTTAGTTTAAATAATTAAAAGTAAAGAAAGATAGTATTGATTTAAAAAATAAGACGGAGAAGTATTTTTTATACTTAATAAGGATGAAAATGATGAAAATTTTGACATTTTGAGTTGGTGGAAGGAAAATAGTGGAAGTTTTTGAATTTTATCCAAAGTTGCAAGGGATATCTTGTAATTCTTGTGTCCACTATAACTTTAAAATCAGCATTCAGTATTGGAGGCATATACTCGATCCATTTCAGAGTTCATTGACTCTAAAAATGGTTGAGGCTTTAATATGCACACAATAATAGGTTAAAGCTCTTGGTACATCAGAAAAGTATATTAAGAAACATGATGTAGAAGTTTCATTATTATCCTTAACTAATTTTGAAATATATGAATTAGCAAAGATAGGTACTGATATTTATTAACTATGTATTTTTATTTAAATTTACTTAAAGTTATTAAATAATTTATTTTATTGATCATGTTTACTCAGATGTTGAAAAATCATTATCGTAGGAGTATTAAGAAGGGCATCACAAATTTGTCTAAATTTCATAGTGTTTATTGTTTAATATTTGTTTGAATTTCTTAGATTGGAAGTTTTTGTTATTAATTGCTATTATTATACTTTTGTATGAATGTTTTGGAGATTCTTTGTTATGGACCTTATGAAAGTTGTTAAGATTATCATTTGCTAATGATGTTATTTTTATAATTTTGTTTACTTTCAAAAATTATTTGTCATAGTTATTATTTAACTCTCATAAAAAAATGGTTGCTTAGCCTATTTTATTATGGATGACTATATTTTAGACTTAAGCCCAAACCATTAATCTAAACTAATTCAAACTGACAATTATTGGATTAGTTTGTCACCTAATTGACTAAAATTAAAATTAATGGTTTTGAACTAGTTTGAATTTTTGATTAAAATCAAATTTGCCCATTCTTACATTGACCTATTTGTCCATGTCCATAATGTGATTATTTTGCTCTCATAAATAAATTTTGACACAAAATTTTGGCAAATCTAATTTTGGGCATTTCATAAATTCCATTGAGCAAATAACACTAATAAGGTTAAATGTCGTGATGGATTTACATTGGTTAACCTCCATCAATATATAAATCAATTCAAAAAAGATTTATTTATCCCGTTGCACATGACAAAAAAGTTTTCAATTTTAGGGATAGTGACATCTTTAATTGGTATGTTTTTTAAAAGCATCTCAAGAGGGTTTTATGACCTTAAAATGTTTAAGGAGAATATTTACACAATTTACACATCATTTCATACAACTGAGCATGAACTTAAATTTAACTGTTAAAGATGAACAACACAAGCAAACTAATTATGAAACCATGCTAATGTAGTTTGATTTCTAGTAAAATAGTAAGTTAATTTATAAAACATTATTTGTTGAATGATTTCTCTTTTATTACATTTTATTTACATGTATAAGCTAAATTCACATACTACATAAACAAGTGATTGCCTACAATTAATTTTTATTTTTCTTTTTCACAGGATACTTGATGGCTATATTTGTTATCAAATCACCTAATGCTTAAGAAAATGCACCAAAAAATGGCAAGGAATAAGACCATTAAAATTAAATTTTAATTGTGTAAAAAAAGCTATTGTTGCTGATGTTAAAGGAAAAAAGATAGGTCAACTGATTGGAACGACTTCAATTAAGTTTAGCACATTTATCGAAACTTTAATGAGATAGTTTAACCTTGTAACCTAATATGATTGGTGGCAGTTTTGTTGTCTTAAAGGATAATTTATTAAAAGGTGCGAAGGAAATAGGAAAATCTAATTCTTTGGTATTTTCAACATTCACTCAAAGTTTGTCTTTACAATTTTATAGCTTTATTCATTAGTAAACTTGAATTACATTCACATTTAATTGCTTTTATATTTTAATATAGAAAAAGTTCAAATTAAAAGAATGAAGATAAATACCTATCTATAATGTCATCTCTAAAATAAAGCAAACGAAAATCTAAAAGTTGTAAGTAGAGTTGAAGTTTAGATTGTTTGATATATACATAAGGATGTGACATCGACCGATGAATTAGCTGGTAAGAAAATTGTATGACAATTATCTTACAAGTGCTTTACATAACTGTAAAAATAACTTAAAGTATAGGTCTAACTTATTGATATTAATACGTTCATAAAAACCATTAAATTTACTTATGATCTATCATTTAAAGAACTCATGTTTGTATTTTGTAAAGTAAGCTCAAGGACGTCTCCAAAATGCTTGATATGGATGACATCACATTTATAAAAAATGAAGCAGTATTAAAAGTATTAGACCTTAATTCAGACTCACAAGTTTTCTTGATGGTCTTATAATAAAGATAAAAGTAGAGGTTGTTGCAAAATAAAAAAAAAAGTTTAGGCAAAGAAAGAAGAAAATATATTTGAAATTTTATTATATAGTTAAACATTTGTATCATGACATTTTTATTTATATATATTATTTAATAATTTTATTAATATATATGTATTTTTAATAAATATAATAATATCTTTAAAATAACAAGTGTAATTACTTTAATACTACTCTTAAATATCCCTGACCAAGTATTGTTGTAAATAGAGTAACAACAATATATTGAAATTAGTATATATAGTAATTAATAACAACATATGTGTAGTATGATATGAGATATCAAATCAACACATGGGTACAAGTTAGTGAACTAATGTACTGGACCAACTTATCATAAGAACACTACATGGATCATTATATGTATCATAAGTAATTCTCATAATGATAATAGTATATGTAATCTTTGAATTTGAGATCAACGTAGTTTTCAACATATAGAATAATATATTTTGATATTTTCAAACATCATCTGTAACAAGATGAACTATAAGAGAAATAATCAAATATATTATAACTCGTATAGAGAGATATGTGTGATCAAGATAGTATTTGTCTTTCTTATATAATAAGAATGATATTTTGGGCCCTTTAATTAAATAAAACTTTGAAAAATGCATGATTATGTTTAATAAGTTAATATGTAATATTAATTTTATTTGATATAACAAGTCTACTTAAGATATCAAAAAAATATAAAATTGAACTATATGAGGATTATGCATTATATGTTTCATATTCAATAAAGATATTTAAGACAAATGGATTAAATTATATAGTAACATTAGTCACACATAAGGTGATATCAAACCACTAATATTCTTATCACTTTGATAGTCATGATGTGTTGTTAGACACCACTCATTATTTGCAACACTAAAATTATATTTTGGTGTTACTACCAATATAACGAGAACTTATTGAGATCAAAAATAATATATATATATATATATAAATCCTAAATGATTTTAAAATCCGTTAAACTGTTTGAGTATTAATTTTGACTAAATTTATTATATAAAGATTAAACTAAATTTATTAGTACATATTTTACTAAATAAATTAAACTTTATAAGAAAGTCCAATCAAATAATTTAAGTCAAAATTAAAGATTTAAAATAGTACTATAAATATATGATATTTGTAATTTTTTTTAAGTGTGTGCCTAGAGTTTATTTTTGCATCCTTACTCTTGTAAAGAGAAAAATGTACAAAATATCATACATTCAAATCATAAGAACTAGATTTCGATTAGATTTTCAATCTTGTAGATACCATAGAGATATAGAGGCAACTGATTTGTGTTCGTAATTTAACAAAAATCATCTAATTAGAGGTATATATATATATATATATATATTAATGGCATTGAATTATATACATATAATAATATTAGAATTTGTTGCATAGATTTTAGAAAGCAAATCATTTATTTTGTATATTTTTGTTGCTCATATATATTGGTTTGCTTACATGCATACCTCTAGTTTTAACTAAGAAGAGATTATGCAACCTATTATTTGATTATAGTAGAGATTTTAATTGGATTTAGGTTCCCATGGTTTTTAGTACTCTCATTAGGAAGAATTTTCCAAGTTAAAAATTGTTTGTGCATTGTTATCATGTTATAAAGATTGTTGTTTAGCATATATTTGTTTTATTTGACTATTTCCTATTAAATTAGAATAGGTGATTTTTTCCAATGAAGTGGTATCAGGGCTTAAGTTATATTAACCTTGTGTCTTTTGTTGAATAATAAAAATTAATAAAAAAATAGAATGCTTAAATTGAATGGGCTAAATTACCATGCAGGGAAAGAAAAAATGGAAAACCTTTTATGTGTGAAAGATTATTATTTTCTAGTGTTTACGACTGAAAAATCCAATGATAAAACTGAAGAAGAATGCAAGTAATAATCATTAGTTTTATGGGTATATAAGACAGTGGATAAATGATAACATTTAGATCTATATTAGTGGAGAAAACATGCATTTTTTTTTAAATGGAATAACTTTGTAAAGTTATATGCTAGGAAGATCGATAACAACAAATTGTTTCTAATAAAGCATAGATGAGTTTGAAGTATTAAAATGACCCTTTTATGTCAAATCATTTGAATAAACATCAGAGAATTATCAATCAATTGGGTGGAATGAACATCAAATATGATGATGAAGTGTAAGAATTATGGCTTCTAATCATATTACGGAACTTTTAGGAGATATTTAGAATATCGTTATCCAACTTAGCTTAAGATGATACTATTATTATAAAATTAGCTAATAATAGAGTTTATGATGAAAAAAATAAAAGAAAGACATTAGGTTCTTTATAGTTAGATATCCTAGTTGCCAAAAATAGATTAAAGGGGCAATAATAGTTTCGAAAAACAGAGATAGAAACAAAAGCAAAGCAACAGGATTGTCAATGTTAAATGCTACCATTGTGGTGTAAAAAGATATATAAAAAAGTATTATCAATAGCTCAGGATAGACAATAAGAAAAATAAAGGAAAAGAAAAGATGAGTGATGATAGCGATGTTAATAACGGAATTATTATTGTTATAATTGACTTCCTATTTTGCATAATGCTAATGCTGTCAACTTTGCATGCCATGAGATCAATTGGGTGATTGATAGCTATACCTCCATTCATGCTACACCACAAAGAGAATTCTTGATATCTTATAATTTTGACAACTTTAGAGATGTTAAGATGAGAAATAATGGCTTAATTAAAGCCTTAGCATAAGAGATATGTCTAAATAATTTCAAGCTTTAGTTGGAAGACAAACTAGGAAGAAGTTGAAATGTATCAAAATTGATAACAAATATGAGTATTTTGGATCTTTTAATGAGTATTATAGATAATAGGGAATTCGTTATCAAAAGACACCTTAATTAAATAGGATAGCTAAAGGAATAAATAAAATATTAGTTGAAGACTAAAATTTACCAAGATCATTTTGGGGTAAGACTTTAAGTACTGTAGTACATGCACGAAATCTCACACCATATATACCTTTAAACTTTTGATATTTTAGATATAATTTGTTTAGGAAAAAATGTTTATTATAAGTATTTACATGTCTTTAGATGCAAAGCTTTCGTGTACATTCCCAAATATGAGAGATTTAAACTTGTCACGAAAAGACAATGTCTATTTCTTAAATATGGTCAAGATAAGTTTGGCTATAAGTTCTATGATCTAATGCAGAATAAACTTATAAGAAGTTGAGTTATTGTGCTTATAAAATATCAAAACATACATGATATTAAGAATACAAGTGAAATAGTGTCTCAATATAGTGATGATTTGATAAACTTGGCGATAGTTTCTTTGACACATGCACTGATACAGTTGAAGATGAAGTTTAATATGACTTACTTGGTATTGATACTTATACACAAATTGAGACAAATAATAATGCCTATGAATAGTTACCTGTATTAGAGGTTCCACTCAAGAGGCCTACTAAAGACAAAATTTTCTATATAATATTATGCTAATGAGTATATGTTATTGACTGATGAAGGAAAGCCTTAATATTATACAAAAGCTACGAAAGATAAACACAAAAAGAGTGGGTTGATGGGTTGATGCCATATAAGATAAGATGAATTCTTTGCATGACAATCATACATTTAAATTAGTAAAATTACTTATAGGTAAAAATATTTTAAAGAACAAATGGATATACAAAACAAAACAGAAAGAACATACTTCACTACCACTATACAATGTTATATTAGTAATTGTGATGAAATTTTTTCTTTAGTGGTTAAGATGTCATATATTCATGTGATTTTAGGTTTAATAGCTAGTCTTGGTTTAGAGATTAAGCATATAGATGTGAAGATTGTTTTGCTTTATGGTGATTTTGATAGGAAAATTTACATGGACTAGTCAAATGGTTTCAAAGAAAAAGAAAAGAGGACCTTATGTGCAAGTTGAAGAAAATCCTTTATAGTTTAAAAACAAATGCTAAAATAGTGGTATAAGAAGTTTTAGTCAATTATAAGAGAGCAAGGTTATTAGAAAACTTCTTCTAACTTTATTTTTGTGCATAAATTCTTTGATAATAATTTTATTATATTGTTGATTTATGTTAATGACATCTTAATTGTTGACATAAATGCTTTGAGAATTAATAAGTTAGAGAAGTAGTTGTGTAAATGCTTTGCTATGAAGGATTTAAGGCCAACATAATAAATTATTGGCACTTGAATTTATCAAGATAGTGCAATCAAGAAGTTGTATAAATCACATGAGCAATACATTGAAAAGATACTTAAATAGTTTTGTACGAGTAAAGCTAAAGTGGTTAACTCTCTTTTTATTATACACTTTATGTTAAGTACCAAATAGAGTCTTACAATTAATAAAGAGAAGGAAGATATGTAGAAAGTTCTTTATGCTTTAACAATTGGAAGTTTAATGTATGCAATTGTTTACATGAAACCAGACATAACACATGTAGCTTGTGTTGTTAGTTGTTTTTTGTGTAATCTAGAAAAAGGGCATTAGAATGTAGTCAAATGGATTACAGCATATCTTCAAGGTACTTTTGATTTCAAATATGGCAAAAGATATTGATAATCAAAAGTCAACTACAAGTGACTTAATGACATTCTTGGGCGGGGTTGTATCTTGGTAATCTCAAATGAAAAAATGGGTTGCACTTTCTATGTAGAGACAAAATTTATTACAACAATTGAAGCATGTAAAGAGTTGTTATGGATGAAGAGATTTTTTACAGGAGTTAATTTCAAGTAAATTACTTAGTATTTTGTGATAATCATAGTGCTATTTATCTTGGTAAGAATTCTTCTATTCATGCAGGATCGAAACCCATTGATGTAAAGTTCCATTAGTTGAGAGATGCTCTCATTCACAATATGTTTGAACATAAAAAAATTCACACGAACCTTAATATTCTAATATGCTAACAAGGACATTACTAAGGAAGAGGCTTAAAGTTTGTTGTTCAATCGTTTGGTTGGCAAATCCCTCCAAATAGCCAAAAAAATGGGAAATTTATTAGGCTAGGTTTCCTTTAATTTGAAAGAGACCCAATTACTTAAGCCTAGCTATAAAATGATTTTTTTTTTCTTTGTTTTGGTTTTTGGGTAAGAAGAGAAATTGAGAAAGGAAATAAAAGGGCCAGGAAAAAGAAAGAAATCTATGCAACTTTTGGTCAAAACTTGTTTCAACTTTATTTATTATTAAATCATCTTGAAATTTTAACAATTAATTCAAAATATATTAAAATACATTACAAATAGTAAAGATCGATTTTAAAGCTCTTTATCAATAGTTATATAATACTGTTTTAACTACTATTTTGGTGAAATTTTTACAATTTTCTCTTTATTTTTTTTTGTAAAAGTTGTTTCTGATTAGATAATTTTGACATTGTTGTGGTTCTATATCTCTAGTTTTAACTAGAAAGAGATTGTTATTTTATTATAATGGAGATTTTGAGTGAACTATGATCTTATAATTTTTACCCATCGCATTGGTTAAAATTCCATCTATTGATTCTCAATTGCTTGTTCATTATATGATTCTTACTCTAGACTATTGAAAAGTTTGGGTGTAAAAGATAACTTCAAGTTTGAAGGATCTTACTTTAGAGTGATTACTAGTGATTTGCAAGTTCTTTAAGATGCTATTATTGCATGGCTTTCAAACTACTTAAGTTTTCACTAATGTATTGTGTAATTGTGATTTGACTTATTTTTAGTTAACAACCATTCTTATTATTATCTTATTCTCAATTTTTATATAAATACCATGTTACTTAATTTTAGAGTTATGAACATTAATCTTGTCTACTTTTGATAAATTGTGCAACTGTTACATGATATACAAACTCCTCTAAAAAGTTAGATTATCAAAATTTTATTTTCACCAATAATGATAGCTATGACTTGCCAGTAACCATAATATCACTTACAAGCAATAGTATTAAAAAAAGACAATTTCAAATGGAAAATAAGCTGTATAAGTTCTTAACTGGTGCTATGTTGTAGTTACAAAAATCTACGACACACATTCATAGTAATAGATTAGTGAACATTGATAACGTGTTAGTAGATTAGTGAACAAGTGCATTCGCGTGTTTAAAAAAAAAAAATTCAGTATTGATAATGCACTGTACATAATAATTTTAATAACTTTTTTCTTCGTCTTTAATAATTTATTCAATATAATAATTCCTTAAAATTCGTTAGTTGATTGCAGAAAAAGTGTAAATGGTCATTTTAAATTTACTACAACGTTGTGGTATAACTACTCATTTGTTCCACCCAATGATCAAACATTTTCTTATTGTTGAGAACCACTCCGACCAAAGGCACGATTTAGGATTAGCCCTGAGGATCACACAAACTCAACATGACGTCCTTTCATGACACATCAAATTTAATAAATCAATCAAACACTCGGATCTCTCTCAAATCCACACTCGGATTTTACAATGTCTACTGCGACAAATTTCAAACTATGACACCAATTAAAACAACTCAAATTATATGTTCTGATAATTAATAAAAGAAGTAAGAGAATTGAGCCAAAAAAAAAAAAAAACTTAACTGTCAAACAAATTTATTACCCTGTTGTTAATAAATTTTTTAAAAGAAAATAGATCAAAAGAGAATCAATCGTTGCTCCAATACATATGATTAAACAATGAATCAAACGAAGTGCACTTGAAATGTCGTTCGTAATTGTTTCCTCTTTCAACTCTTCCTAATATCCATTTTTCTGCCTGCAATTAAAAATCAGTCAAACAAATAAAATAAAAATAAATAACAATTCGAATATTATGAAATATAAAATTGAAAAACAAGCAAGAAAAGAACACCAAATTTATGTAAATTTTTTTTTCAAATTACAAAAAAATAAAACTGCAGGAGAGAAGGAGAATTCACTAACAAAACAAAAAAAAAACAAACCGAATAGCACAGTGAAACCACCCTAACAAGCTCGATTTCGATTTCACAAGAAACCCTGACAAGCTCCATTTCAAGTTCGCACATGTATTGGTCATCAATCACAAGCTCAACATCATATTATACTTATTTTCCTGTGATTTGAAAGACATTCATGAATATGAACAAAACAATCATTGAACAATCCCAACATCATATTATACTTATTTCCGTGTGATTTGAAAGAGATTCATGAATATGAACAGCACAATCATTATACAATCCGACATCATATTACACTCATTTCCGTGTGATTTGAAAGAGTTTAATGAATGTAAACAAAATTTTCACTGAACAATCTGATGTGAGCGAGATTCGAACTCGGGAAGGCTCAATCGATCAATAAAATCGCACCCACATGTGCTTATACTTTCGATCTCTCAACATTTGATTTATGTTGGCCTCCGAGAAAGTTTCTGCTTTGCCTTGCCCCTCAGTTTCCGTCACCAGGACATGCAAAGAAATCATGCAGGATTAACAATGTCTTTAGTGTTTTACCTAGAAATCCTGGCAGTTGTAAAATTCGATTGGTAATCGATACAGCTGCATCTTCCAATGCGTTCTCCTTGCTTTTGGATGTCTTCCTGAAAAATAAGTTAGATTTCTTTTGAAAGCAAAGACTCGTCCTTTGGTGTCATAAATTGGTCTTTCTTCTCCAAATGATTTCCATTACCCTATTTCGTCTCCCACAGATGGAATTGTTTCTCTTCCGTCATGAAAGTTTCCATCTTCAGGGATAAAGAAGTACGACTCCCTTTGCCTGCACGAGATGGATGCCACTGTAATATTCAAACAAAAACCGTGTTATATATGTTATTGAAATATTTAATATTATGAATATTAAGATTTGCAGGTTAAAGAACCACACACACCACAAGACAAATGCATTCCTCTCATTTCTTCACTTGTTTTACCGATGGCAACGGGCGCTTTAATCCCATAGACCAACTGATATTTGAACGCAGGATATTAATTATGGAGGGTGAAGCAATGACAAGTTGAGATCATGGTGAAAAAGAAATAAAACTTACAAATGACTGCTACTAGTTTTCAATTGGGGCTTCGCATGTTAAAATTACAACACCAGCACGTCATGGATCTTATTTGACCAAGTCATTAGTATAATGATTAGTGGGTTTGTTTGTTACAAAGTCTAGTGCTAGTGGAGTTAGTTTTTACCGCATTTGTAGCAATTTTATTTGAGTTCTGTTAGTAACGTGGAATCATGGAGTAAAGCAACATGGCATTCTCTTGTATGTCTATATAAGGTAGACCATTTGCATCAAATAAATTAAGTTCTTCTTCTTTATAGTAATCATTCGTACTGTTTTGCTCTCTTCTTTTCAACATTGCATTGGAAAGCTTCGGCATTCGGATCAAATCAAATCTTTTCGGGATTCTACTGATTCATACCATCGATGGTGAAAAACGTTACCAGGGCGAAACAACAGCTGGAAGAAAGGACGGTGATCCAATCTCAAACGCTATTAAATTAACATAGAAGATCAGAGGATAGATAACAAAAGAATGGAGAAGCGAGCTAGCAAATTTTCAGTATCATCATTTATGAAATCAATGATCGAGAGCTAGCTTAGATTGGCGGAATGCCAAGAAGTTTAATTCGAATGACTTATTGCAATCATTCCTCTGTTTTAAATAAATCAATAAATAAGAGAGACGATAAAATTTGTGAATGGACGCATGGTTGGCATGTTAGCTAGAATCGCAGAGGGTGTTTACGCACTCCAACAAGTAATTAAAATATATACAAACGACGCACCTGAATGTTTAGGATGCATGTGGTAAAGTTTGGTGGTATCGATTTCTTCAACAGCTGGAGCTGGAAGAGGCATGCATTCCGCCTTCTTCATCAAATAATGCACACCAATTCTTCATCTGTAGGCACAAACCTATAGCCAACTGGTAGTTCCATCTTATGAAGTGGATCAGAAAATGCAAATATTGATTGCAGCTCGCAATTAAGATCTCAACTCTGCCATTTATGTACATAATCAGCAACGTGAAAACAAATACAATTACAGAATCTAAAAAAAAAAAAAAGGATATATACCAGCTTGTGAATCCTAACACAATTTAGACACCGATGACTTAATAGACTTTTCCCTCTTGTGGGATTTCAATTTTCCACGGAACAGGGACGATTTTGACGCGTTTTGTTTCGCTTTCATAATTGTTAATAGTCACGGGATCAATTTCAGCTTGTTTTTCTTCATAATGTAGAAAGTGAGCATGGATTCTAAGGTTAAGCATATCGGAGCCATTGGATACGATACATTCACCTATGATTTATTTGATCTTAGATAATACTCGTGGAAGCCACGAATTTACAAGAATCTTTTGTTATTTATGCATGAAGAGTAAAATATGTGGCATAATATACACCGTATTCCTTTTTTCTGTGTGTACACTCCGCACTGTTGACAATGACAAGACATCTAAAGCCCTTGAAATTCTCAAATATTCAAACAATTTCTTCATCAGAATGGAGACAAGATTATGACAAAAACATTCACTAACCACTTCTTTTTGTTTTCCTTCGTACGTCTTCGAAACTTTCTCAACTTTCTTCGTAGTACATTATCAATTTATCGACAGTAGCAATTACTTTGTTCTTGGAAAAATATACTTACTAGATTTGATGCTCTCAAATTATAACTTTTAACAAATAAAATAAAATAATTTTTTTACTATAAAATTATGATTTAATGATAATAAATTTATTTTAGGAATTTTGTAGAGTGCTAATTTAAAAAATAGTCATTGTGTTTTAGAATATCTGTAGTACGTACTAATGAAAGTTAAGGTGGCTTGGTGGTTAAAATACTACCTTTATTCTTAAAAAGTCTAAAATATGAATCTGTTCAGTTCAAGTGTAAAGTGTAGATCCAAAAACAATATGTGTTTGACAAGTCTTCTTCTTAATTTACGATTTAAAGAAAAATTAATTTTATAATATAATTACAGAATAAAAGAGATTTAAGGAAAAAAAATAAATTTGTAATATAATTTGAGTTTAAAAAAGAAAATAAGTTTATAATAATTGAAAGTTCAAATGTTATTAAAATTAATAAATTATACACATAATAATACACGGGTGTAAAGTTTAAAATGCAGTCGAAACAAATCTATTTAAATATTTTGAATTTCATCCTTGACCCTGTTCAAGGGTCAAATATACTCCAAAGCAATGTGTATTTGACAGGTCTTCTTCTTAATGTAGGGTATAATACATGCACGTAAAAAATATTTAATAAAGAATTTTTTTAAAAAAAAATGTATAAAAATGGAATGAACCAATCTACCCAAGCAGTTTCGTAAGTTTAGTTTTTTGTTAATGTGATTTAATTAAGGTTAAAATTATAAAATAATCATAATAATAATAATAATAATAATAAGAGAATTTAAGAACATTTTGGAGGTGTTGCAATTGTACCATTCTAAAAATAATTATATGAGTTATTAAGATTTATTTGCTTATCACTTAAGCTTTATCTAATCAATCTGTATATTACTCAAAATTATGGCAAAATTTTTTTTTAAACTAATTTACATGGCAATCCTCTTTATAGCTAACATATCAAGTTCTTTTTAATAACACAAAATAAAAGAAAAAATATCAAACCGTTTCCCAACCGATTTGAGTGATGTTTAAAGAAGATATGTTTTGCTATCCCAAAAATATTTACCAATTAAACTACCTATCACAGATAGCTAAAATCAAGAAATTGGTTTAATAAAAGACAATGATTGTACTATGTTTGATGATAGTTCTATTATTTTACAAATATTTATATCAAATATACTTTAATCATGCAAGTTAGCTCTTGTATTTTATAATTTTTTATTTATTTTTATTTTTGTGTTGTCTTTGACTCTTTATAAGTAAAGATCAAGAAATGATCTTAAAAAATATATTTTTCAAATTTTTCTTATTTTTCAAGATTTAATGTAACCTTTTATAAAAGAAATAGATAAGTTTATTATGAAATGCATTATTGAAAACTTATTTTGATAAAAGAAAAAAAGGTCATTCATCGAAAAATAAAGAAAAACAATTTTAATTGCATAAGTATTTACAGTTTGCAAATTGTTCAAGTTTTTTCTTTTTATTAAAAACTAGAGTTTTAGAACTTGTTAATGATACCTTACTCATTATTCAAAATAGTTCATTTGTTATAACTAAGAATTATATATTCCAGATTTTGACAAGTCAAGTAGAAATCAAATTTTAATAAAAAGTAAATTTATGCAAATATAATTTTACTTAAAAAGAAAAGAACCACATCATGACTACTTTGATATAAGGAGAGTATATCATTATCTTCGAAAGAATGAAGATATCAAAATATGAATAAAAAAAGTAAAGAAGAATTCCAAGAAGAAAAGTGTTGTCTTTTTCTACCTTTATGATTTTTTTCGTATTTTATTTATTTTTACTATGTTCTTTAATAGGTAAATTTCCCTTGTTAGGATTCGAAATGATACCCTAAATTAGATTTTTCATGATTTTATGTTAATTTAAAAAATGTCTAAATTTGATTATGATAATTTTCATTTATACTTTGCTTAAAGTATATTATTGCATATTTAAATAATTTGAGATTGTTATCTTTATAATTTCTACAAGTGATACATTGATGCAAGATTTTGAGGATTACACCAACTCCTTGACTTGCATGCTTCTTATATAAGTGAATTGTTCTAATACAAATAAATTGTGATAATATAACTTCACCAATTTAAATAAAGATCTTCTTGTTTCATAATGTTTAATGCATTCTATATATGCTAATAATAGCCTGCACCAAGTGGTTATTTTAGAATAGGTGAGTTTAAATTTTATATCAAGATTAAATTCATAATAAGTGAAAAACTAATACTTGTAATTAGATTGCAGGTTAAGAGAATTGTTATCATATTAAATTGCTAAATTTTTTAACTACAAAAATTTACCATAAAAGTAACAATTAGTGATGGATTCTTAAAATCTTAGTGCTACTGTCTTGATTGAATTTTTTTACTTAATTTATTCTTTTAAAAAATTAAAATTTTACTTTGATGATTGTTTATGATTAATTAAACTTTAATATAATTTTTATTTGTTTTGCATTCACACACACACATATATATATATTTTACACAAGTTCATTTTAGGGTTTAATAATCCATATACTTGTCGAGACTTAATTTAAATTCTAGAGCACTTAAATTAAAGTAATAAGAATTTAACAACATTAAGAAAATAAAGTCAACTTTATCGGAAAGTTTTTAAAGTTATACTTTCATTACCATTGCCATATTTTTACTATACTTTAAAAAAAAAAAAGAGTTCAAAAAATATTTGGTAACGCAAAATTTTAGTGAAATCCATTATTTTTTGCATTTATGTTTAAAAGACATGTTTTTTTTTTTTTTTAAAGTTGAAGAAATAAAATAAAAGTTTTTAAAATAAAACAAAAGTAATTAAGATAATTTAAACATTTTAAAAAAAGCTCTATTTCTAGAAGTCTAAAATTTGAGCTTTGTTAATGGGAGAAGTAAAATATGTATTTTTTTTTAATTTTTCAAAACCTCTTCTTTCTGACAACTAAATAGGCACAAAAATTTTTTAAAAAAGAGTTTTTGACATTAAAAACTTACTTTTGGACTGTATTTTGTTTTTAAAATAATTCATAAAAAAAGAAAATTGAGTAATGGAAAACAACATTTAGTTATTTTTCTTTTTTATTTGAAAACAAAATGCAAACTATTGTTTAAATAATATTGAGGATGACATTAAAGTTAAGATATTTTTTAAAATTTAAAGAAAACAATTACAGTAATATGTGTTCTTAAATGATTTAAATTAATCAAATTAATTTATTAAAATGTTTACTTATATAATGATATTTTGTAAATAAAATTAATAAAAAATTCACTATTCAAAATAATTCTACCAAGCACGTTTATAGTTCTTATTTTCATAATAAACTTTTAAGAAATGTTACTGAACCCTTTTTTTTTAACTCTTAAAACATTAATAAAAAATATTATTATTTTTTAAAATTTTTTTATTTTATGAAAACACTAATTGAAAAACAATAGCAAATCTATTTATCCTTTTCATATAACTCTCATAAAACAGGTGCATTAACTATTTTTGTTTTTTATTTTTTTAAGAAAAATAAAAATAATCTTTAAACTACAAAAACAAAATGCCCCCTAACTTTGGTATATTCTAATATACAAAATGAAGCCCAGGTCTCGTATTTAACTACCATTCGCAAACTACTTGTAGCTTTCTACTAGTAAAATACTAATAATAATAATAAAAAATTTGTACATCGCTCTGTAGTTCCAAAAGCCGTACGACATAATTTTTGTACACTTTGATTGTAATTTTTAATTCTTTTATTATGATTTCTGATTTTTTTTGTTGTATTTGTAAAATATTGTACATCTAACTTATAAGTGGGAATTACAACAAAAATTTTCATTGTATTTTTGAAATTTTTCATATGCAACTTAAAAATAAGAACTACAGTGACAAAAATTTAATAATTATAATAAAAAAGCTAAAAATTACAAATTAAAAATTAAAAAGTTATTATGTACTTAATCCTACTGAAAATTATTTATATAATTTAAAAGTGTGTCGCTATTTGTTATATAAATAAAATTTTAAACTATTTTTTGCACAAATTAATAAAATGAACTTTGAGGGGCCACCATTCAAAATCATCCATACATTGAGGGCTCTGGGAGTGGACATCTTTAGTTCCATTTGATTTTGGCCAAAATTTTAAATCAATTTAAAATTGTCAATTTTTAAACTAATAATAAAAAGTAAATGAAATATAATCAAACCTATATAAGTATTGATTCGATTTTAGTTCGATTTATCAGTTTGAGTTAAATCAAAAAATAAAAATTATATTTTTAATGTTATTGGTTTTAAACTTAAAAATAAAAATTATTTTTAAAATTTTTATATTAATCAAATTTAAATGATTTTTTATCAATTAATTAAAATTAAAAATAAAATATTATAAATTTAAAATAGGTAGAGCAATTAAATTTTTAAATTTGAATCAATTTTAAATTAAAATTAAATTAAATTAAATTAAATTATAATTTTTTAAATTTAAAATTAAATTAATAATTTTTTAAACTCATCAAAACCTAAATTAGATTGCTTAAAATTTGTTTTAAATGACTGCAGGCTGGTTTAGGCCTCACACGGGTGGTGTCGGTCAGATTTATCAGTCGCGTCGAATTTTATTTTGTTTTTATGTAGAGTCAATTCGGTCCCAACCCACGAACTTATATGGCCCCATTTTGTGAGTCAGGCCGACAAGTGCGCCACCTCCACCCTACAAGGCTCAACTCCAAAGGCTCGTCTCGTCTTGTCTCCTTCATCCACTAGGGAAACGGCATGTCGTTATAATGTAAAAGGTCACTATTTTCCAATGTAGGAGACCTGTCAACTACGAATAGAGCTACCGACATCAGTGGGCTCGGCAGAATTTATTATTCCGCCACGTGGTACCTCATGAACAGAGATTCAGAATCTCGCGCTCTCTAGACACGATAGCCGGTGCGCGGATCAGAGAATCTTTCCCGATTCTATTTATGAAAAATCGAATAATGTTTTATATAGTATTAATTCTTAATTTTCTTTTTCTTTTTCCCGATTTCGAATTTTTGAATTCTGAGCACTTTGCTTCGGCTCTCGTTTTGCTTGATAAATAAGATTTTCTTCTCTAGATTTTCACTTCCTCTTTCTGGATCAGCAAAACCTTAGGGTTTGGTTTGCTCTGATTCTATCGATCTCTCTTTGTTAATACTGTAAGTCCTGTTTCTTTTTCTTTTTTTTTTTGGGGTTCAACTTGTTAATCGATTGCTTATGAATCAATGCTGTTTCGCCGGATTACGTAGACCTTAGGTTGAAAAGATGGAGTGATTATTTTCTCTTATTGGTTGCAGTAAAGTGGATCAGAGTAAAGCATTTTAATGATTGGGTTTTGCTTAAGTTTGTGTTAGTCTCCATTGTTGAGTGTGAGAGTTGGTGTATTTATGCAAAGAATTTGTATAGTTCTAGTATTTTTTTTAATCAAATTCTTAGGCATTGATTCTGTTAGTCATCGTTTAATGTTCGTGAAATATAATCAATTGTTATGGCAGTTTTATTGTATGTTGGTTTAGTAGCATGCAGTCTCTGGTAAATAACTTTTCTTTTGTTTGTTCTTCTTTTTTGAAGCGTTCCCAGGGTACATTTCAACTTTGTCCCTGCCCAAGGTTGGCAAATTATAGTTTACATGTGCGGACGCTGTTAACAATGTTATGGCAATTAATTTTTCAGTGTGGGACAGCAAGTGAAGTTAAGTGGATGTTGAGACGGGTCTAACTATGGGTTTGAGAATGGGAACTTTTTCTAAAAAATGAATTTTTCAGAGTTGGAATGTTTATTTTTATTTTTTTTCATATTTTAGGTCAAAGAATATTTGTGGAGTGGTGCTGTAAAAGAGACTAAATAAACCTAGGCTGAGATAACTATTGAGGTGAAGTTCTTCTTTCATTTGGTGGTTAGCTTTCATTTTTCGCTCACAATTGTGTTTGTAGAATTCAAGAAGATTTAATTTGAAAATGGAAGACGATAGAGAAATGCACGTGTGGCTCCCTGGTTGGAACAATGGGAGCCCAACTGAAATGATGGAGTCTCGTCTTTTTATTGCCTCTTGCTTTATAGCGGCTTTGATTGGTATTTTGACTATAGCTTACACTGCCTTTCAATGGAGAAGAAACATTAATTTAAGTTGGATGAAAGCCATAGCCAGGTCAAAGAAGAACCCGAAGACCAAGCACAGGGCTCCTGTGGCTCCACATGCTTGGGCTCTAGAATCTGTATCTCGCGGGAAGAACTTAAATTGTTGTGTTTGCTTAAAGCCCATGTCCCCTTCTCAGACCCTTGGGCCAATGGTAGCTTCAGACAGATTTATTCACTGCTGTAGCATTTGTGGTGCAGCAGCTCATTTGAGTTGCTCTTCAAGTGCTCACAAGGATTGCAAGTGTGTGTCTATGATTGGTTTTGAGGATGTGATGCACCAATGGGCTGTTCGGTGGACGGAGATCACAGATCAACCAGATGAAGCTTCCTTCTGTAGCTATTGTGAAGAGCCTTGTAGTGGATCTTTTCTGGGAGGATCCCCCGTATGGTGTTGCTTGTGGTGCCAACGGCTTGTCCATGTTGATTGTCATAATAATATGTCTAATGAAACGGGTGATATTTGTGATTTGGGTCCATTTAGAAGGTTAATTTTGTCACCACTCTATGTTAAAGAATTGAACCATACATTAGCAGGTGGCTTTTTAAGCTCAATCACACATGGAGCAAATGAGATAGCTTCTCAAGTGCGTGCAAGTATTAGGAGTCAGAGCAAGAAATACAAGCAAGGCAATGAACCCTCTGTCGACACTGTTGATGGTGGTAGTATCTGTGACTCATCAACAGAAAGCACGGCTGATGCTCATAAAACAGTACATATTTCTAATGGAGGGGAGGAAAACAGTAAGGGTAGTATGGGCATGGGGGATAGTCACCAAGGAAGTGAGGTGGATAAGAAAATGGAACCAAAGCCCGGTTTTAAAAGAAGCAGGTCAGTTAATCAGAAGGATGAGTCACAAATATTAAGGTTGAAACAGAAATATGAGTTGATTGATTTGCCTCCTGATGCAAGACCCTTGTTAGTTTTCATCAACAAAAAAAGTGGGGCTCAACGTGGAGACTCTCTCAGGCAACGAATGAACCTTCTTTTGAATCCTGTACAGGTTTTGTTCTATCCAGCTCTAAATCTTTCCATGTAATTCTTATTATTTTCAAGATTCTTTGATCTGTCAAGCGGAGTCAATTTTTTTTTCTTCTTTTTCTGAATAATTGAATAGTGTGTCTATTAAGGTGTCTGTCAGGTTGAACTGTGGTATATGCAATGCTGAATTTGGATGATGTTACTATTATTATAACAGAGGTTGGTGGTTCTTGTGAGTTGGAGCTGTGCCTGTAAACAATATCCTTAGCATCACTTCCAAATTGCCATGACTTTAACCCAGGCTTCATCACCTTTGATAGTGAATACTAAAAGATTTTTATGTTGCTGTCTAGATTTTCTTCAATGATGCAGAATTAGCCTACGTAGATCCAGTGGCTAGTGGCTAGTGGCTAGTGGCTAGTCTGTTTTATTGGTTCCTTCAGTATATATGGTTAATTTTATTTCATATAATATCATCTTTTGAGGTTTGATTCCAACGTTAATGTCTATGGTTGTCAATCTATGTGTTACCAATTACATTGGACAGGAATTATGGAGATAATCTATTCTTCTTTTGCATGGAATTTATGTATATATGGGTGTGGATCTTTAACTTAAATTGAGACCCAAATTTTCATCCATTGATCTCTTGCAACTCAATGGCTCATATTTATAGTCAAAACATATAATTTGTTATCAACTCATCAGGTATCTCTACCATTGACTTGCATGTCAGCAATAGTTCACCAATGGCCGTGGCTAAGTAGCTCAAATTAAAAATGATCTAAGACACTATTTTATTCTGTTCCACCTGTCCCTTAGAATTTTGGTTAAGGAAATACAAAGTAACTGTGTTTCTTTTTCGGTACAAGAAAAGAAAAAAAAAATCACTTCTCTGGCTTCTCTCCCCATCTTTCTCTTTGTGTCGACACCCCAACTTTACTTTGCCATTATTAAACTCTGACCGTTCCTCTCAATTTCTCTTCAGCATTGAAATTTTACTCTTACATTAACTCAAAACCTCCATTCAACCCTTTCATCTACTATTCGCTAAATCTTCCATTGAAAATGGCATTTGTTAGCTTTTAGACTTTCTCAGAACAATCATTTCAATTTCCAAAAGTGTGATTTACCTAATCATAATAAAGCTAATCAAAACCACGAATATGGTGTTATCTGTTGTCCATTTACATGACACAAAAGCAACCTATTTTGCTGCATCTGCCTTGGATGCTCCTTCAATGATGTCTCTTTCATACTTGCATCTGCTGCCATCATAAAACCTGATCTTGATCTGCCCTCAAGTTATTGCCCCAGGACAAATCATCGAGCCTCAGTTTGTAATACAATTGTTTCTGAAATCTTTCAAGAAGGTGGTTGCAGCAGTTGGATTATCATGGGAATGTTGTCAATAGTGAAGACAGTGGCTTGTGTGTTTGGTTCTTCTTCAATTACCAAGGTTGCTTTTGTCATTTCACTGTTAAAACCCACTTCAATTACATTGTTAGTTAGAGTTGCGGAGTAGTTAAATTTGTAGAGGAGGTGCATAGAGAGAGAAAGGAAGAGAAGATTGAGAAATGATGTTTGTTGTTTTTAAATTTGTTATTTTGTTTGTCTTTTTTTTTTTTTTATAATTGTATATGTATATGTTCTTTTAAGTGACAGTTAAAGCAGAGAAAAGTAAAGTTTTAAAGAGGATTTTTGACTGAAGCCACTTGATTGTGACCATTGGCCACAATTAAAAATCTACTTTTTTTTGGCCTTAGGTTATCTGCAAATGGTGAAACCCTCTATATATTTATATGTATTGATGGAATTCTAAAATCTATTTGGAAGAGAATTCTGAATTGCTGTCATTGAGAACTCAGTTAATGTGCTAGCTCTTGGATAGATAAATCTTGTAGACTGGAAAATCATTTACCCTCAAAACTAATTGGAGCTAGTAAATTGAATTTTGAATTGTGATTTTTATGTTTTAATGCAGCAGATACTTTAAAATTCAACTGTATTTGCTGAGAGTCAATCAACTAGGAGAATGGGGACTATTTTCTGAAGTTTTACTTGACTTTGTTTTCCTTTTTCTTTTATGACAGATGTATTTTCTAGTTTGATAGTTGTTGGGGGGGTTCATGGTGGTGTTTCTTGCAGGTTTTTGAGTTAAGCTCCACTCAGGGACCAGAAGTGGGTCTTTTTCTATTCAGGAAGGTGCCTCACTTCAGAGTTCTTGTATGTGGGGGAGACGGTACTGTGGGTTGGGTTCTGAACACCATAGACAAGCAAAATTTTATTTCTCCTCCCCCGGTTGCCATTCTGCCTGCTGGAACTGGAAATGATCTGGCCAGAGTACTGTCTTGGGGAGGTGGGTTGGGTTCAGTGGAAAGAAACGGAGGCCTTTGCACATTGTTGCACCACATAGAATATGCTGCAGTAACCATTCTTGATCGATGGAAGGTTGCAATCTTAAGTCAACAGGGAAAGCAACTCCAGCCACCGAAATTTATGAACAACTATCTTGGTAAATAAACACACACATTCTGCAATTACTGGGCTGAATATCTTATTTTTAATACAAGATATCCTTGGTGCAAAATAGAGGTTTAATTCTTAGATGACGTAAGCTGCCTGTAGCCATCAGGAGTTTTACATGTCAGACAGGTTGGTCTAAATTTGGAATAAACCAGTTCCAGTTTTTAGACTGTGGATCTGAATTATAGAAATATCTTCATGCTCAACTAATATTCATTCTGAAGTAGGCAAGTTTTGTCAGCATTGGTTCTTATCGGAGAATTTGACTTTTTTGTTGCAAATTAATACTCCGTATATGACAACAGATCTTAGTTTTGGATGATTTATTCTTAGGTGCACCTAGTGATCTTCCTGTGGTATTTCTCCATTTATAATTGTGATCAGAGTGGGTAGGTTTTGGCATTTATCCTAGTTGAGATTTGTTATATGCCTCTTTCTTACTACATTTCCTAAGAGGGTTTCGGTTATGATATTCACATGCATTACGGTCTCTAACTCTTGTAGCTTTGTTTTCAGGAGTCGGTTGTGATGCAAAGGTTGCTCTGGACATTCACAATCTGCGGGAGGAGAATCCAGAGAAGTTCTATAATCAGGTAGTTTCAATTAATTAGAGTGCACTGTAAGCTCCTTTGCTAACTGAACTGCAATAATGACAATGAGCTGGTAGTTTTATTGTGTAAAAACGTCCATACACTTGATGCAGTGAAAAACAAGGGGGTTTTACTTTGTCTTGTATTGATTGTCATATATATGGAATTTCCACTTATTAGTTTCTTATGTCAAGTTAAAATGATTTCAGGTTTATGTATGGCCGAAAGAAATGTGAGTGGAAGCACAAATAAAAAATTGAACATTTTGAGCGTGTTCAGTCATATACTTTCCCTTGACCATAAATTCATCTGATACCAGATGAATAGTACATGTCTTGCCCATTAATAGAGCTTTGAGCAAACATTATATAAACTGTGGCATGAGTGTGTTTTTAAGTGCAATCAGACACATGAGACTGCTGATTTTTTTGCATTCCAACTAATGCTTCATGATGCATTTGTGCTTTTTGTACATTTTATTTAATTCAATTATTTCATGCCATCTTGCTATCTTGCTAATTTATTAAAATCTATTTGCAGTTTATGAATAAAGTTTTGTATGCAAGAGAAGGTGCAAAGAGTATAATGGACAGAACGTTTGAAGATTTTCCCTGGCAAGTTAGAGTGGAGGTGGATGGTGTCGAAATAGAGGTCCCTGAGGTTTGTGTTGAAATGGTTATGATGTAATGGCTACAAGAAATGATCTTTAACTTTCAGTAAAATCATCACCGTGGTTGAGCTATAGTTGTCCGGATATTCTTTTGATTATGCAATGAAGAAATTTGAAATTATGGACATAAGCATGTTATATTATGCGCTATTAAATAATGTAGGTGTTTTTTCCCTGGAAGAATTATTGATATAGAAGCAGTTCAAGTATTTGTGATCCTGAATATTTGCTTACGGATTATTCTTAGGATATCGTTCTTTACGGAGAAGTGAAGAAAATGTATTTTCAATTAAGGTTTGTCATATTATAAATCTAATAAGTTATATTACCTACTCCTCGGATTAAATTTATTATTGCCTACTCCTCGGGTTAAATTTATTATTGCCTACTCCTCGGGTTAAATTTATTATTGCTGCTTTTTCCCATTCAAATGTTTAACTTATTATCTAATGATGATAAAAAGTTTTCAATTTTAATTTCTTATATGCTCACTATTTGGTGCCAATGTTATTTGCTATTCTTTGCTGCAAGCTATATTATTTTGTTTTTCAAACATTTACAGGATGCAGAAGGCGTACTTATTGCAAACATTGGAAGCTACATGGGTGGTGTAGATCTTTGGCAAAACGAGGATGAAACTTATGATAATTTTGATCCACAATCCATGCATGATAAAGTACTAGAGGTCGTAAGCATATCTGGTACCTGGCACCTTGGAAAGCTTCAGGTGATTCGGTACTAAGATTTCTACGATGTTGTAATTTGTATATTCCTGTCTTTAACCTGCCCGATTGTTTCACATAAACTGCACTTGAGAACATACAAAATACTTCAAAAGGATAATGTTACAGCTCTATTACACCTACCTTTGATTCTGTCTGGAAGAATTGTAATTTATACATAGCTGTCTATAACCTACCTGAGTTTTGGCATAAACTCCAATTGAAAACATACCAAATAATTCAAAAGGATAATAGAATAGCTTCTTACAGCCTGACTTTGATTTTGTATGGAGGGTCTGGAATTAAATATGTTGTAAACCCCTTTTTTCCATAACCAATTAGAAACTAAAAACACCCAGCATCAACGAATCTCAGCTTTGGCAGTCTTAATATTCTGATATGCCAATGCCTTCAACATTTTGGACTTCTACTGTTGAGCAGAGGAGATGCTATGGTCTTTGTTTTGTATCATTTTGACAAAAGTCAAGTTCTGGGCAGTTCTTGAACTTTAAGGTTCTGTTATGTCGTATCTGCTTTTGAGCTGATACTTGTATGGGAATAGGTGGGACTTTCTCGTGCTCGAAGACTTGCTCAGGGACAGTCGATCAAGATCCAGCTATTTGCTTCACTACCTGTTCAAATTGATGGGGAACCTTGGTTTCAGGAACCGTGTACGGTATCCATATCACATCATGGGCAGGTCTTCTCTCTCTCTCTCTCTCTCTCTCTCTCTCACACACACACACACACACACACACACACACACACACACACACTCTTCTACCTTCACCAGATGAAGTTATGATATTTGTCTGTACCAACTTCCATCCTACTCCCCCTGCTCCCACCCGTACAATTTAGCTGCATAGGTTGTTGTAGTGATTTTGCTGAAATTTGGTTTTTTATGTTGAATCGCTTCTAATCTCCCTGAACTTATGTTAGTTATTTATACAAAACTTTCCAGAATCCTGTTGGTTAACCATTGAATGATCAGCTAATTCCTCTGGTTTGGACAGGCCTTCATGTTGAAGAGGGCAGCTGAGGAACCTCTTGGTCATGCAGCAGCCATAATTACTGATGTGCTTGAGAATGCTGAAACAAATCATGTAATTAATGCTTCCCAGAAACGAGCTCTTCTTCAAGAAATGGCGTTAAGGCTATCCTAAAGGTTTCTTGGGCCACTCAAGTTTGTGATCAGGGTTATGTTTGTGCTATCATTTTCATAATATCTATTTGGTTTAGATCACTTATGTTGTGTCTTTTAGAATGTCAAATATAATGATTCTAAAGGTTGTGATGTTAGCTGAATGTGTGTTGTATATGAAAATGGACTCACCAAAAAATTAGAGTATATAATTTTGGAAATTTTGTATTTAAACATGTATTTTGATAAGATAAAAGCCAGCATCCATTTTTGCCAGTTTTGATTTGTGACAACTTATAGAATGCAATTTTGGGAATTTTGTATTCATATTACTGGCATTTTGATAAGAAAAAGCTGGTATCCATTGTTTCCAGTTTGGATTTGTGACTTGGAATCAAGAACTGAATTTCTCTCTCACTGTTTACACAAATTTCATCTTATTCATCTTATTATTGTTGAGTGTGCTTGTCTTGCAGCAGGAATTCTTATTTAATTCATATACGAGACTAGTAACTGTCAGGCTCTTGGTCAAAAGAGATGATCAGTTAGTATAATACCATACTTTGTTTGATCTGAAATTGCATGAATTTGAAGGTTAAAAGTAACTTCTGTACGCTGGTTATTGCACTGCTTGATGAGAACTGCACGGTAATCAGACGTAGCTAGGCATACGACTCAACTCTGGATTCTCTGCTTATTCCATAGCGGTCCTTGTTTGACCTTCTTCCACAGCTTTGATACAAATCCCCCAGTAGTAGACTTGGTACCTCTCATGCACGTCTTTCTGCCGGTGGTCACATACCGGACACACTAATCTCTTTGGTGCATGTGCATTTTGTTTGTAGATGCATAAAGGGTGACGGTAGAATGGAGAATTTAGCAAGCTCAGGTAAGTAAGCAAAGACCCAGTTGAACCGTGTATGGCCTTGTTGAGTTGGCGAGTCACTGCTTGGAGCTCATATGAGTCGTACATGTGCCGCCGTTGTGGCAGGGGCTGACCCTTAAGACGGGAATAAATGGTGTAAGGTTGGAGGGTTTGTTGATGGCTGTTTCCCAACTGGAAAGTCATCGGTTGTCTGCTTTGAAGGTTCCCCCATCTGAATCTGATGATGGCGATGAGGGAAAATGTGATCGATCTTTATCATGAGTTTATTATGCTGGATGTTCCTTGTAGTTAACGTGTGGTGGTGTTGTGTAGAAGCTTAACAAGAAAATTGCTTTGTTTTCTACGTTTCCAGCAGCATGTTGTCTCGTGGATTTGGAGTGTTATTGGCGGCTTGAGATTGCATTGCACACAATCAAGCTTAGCGTAACGTAGTTTTCTATTAGCACTTAAATCACTAGAGCCGATTCTTTTCGTCTGTGCATCTGTGTAAGAATGGAGATTATCTCTATAAATATTTTGATTGTAAGTTACCTTCTAAGTGGTAGAATTATTATTGTTAATTACTTTTTTTCTGTAAACGTTACTGAGTGCAACTCATAACAAACCGGTAACCACAGAGAAAAGCATTTTTCGCCGAAGGTAGCCGCGGCAGAGCTTTGTGAAAAGAGTCGACTCTCCAAGAGGGGACCCTAATTGGTTGAGCTTGTAAAAGGACGAGAGTCTCAAAGAACTGATCGCAACTAAGGTCATTTCGGTAGTTGGTCGACGCAAAACATGTTTGAAAGACAAGAATGGTGTTGCGGGTAAAAAATGTGTCCCTTCGATGAGAAATAATTCCGACCTTTAACATGTATGACATGATGTTTCAATCTTGCATGGCTCCTGAATTTTCGAGTAACAGCCAGGCTTGCCAGAGCAGCCAAGAAAGTGAGCTACTCTCAACAAATTTGTATGGCACTTAAGTTTTTGGGCTAAACTAGATTAGACCTTAAACGGGAGCAGTCATGAGAGTAGGTAAAGCCCAACAAACGATTTGTCCATGGACAATCAGACAATGTTTAATTGTTTTTAACCGTGTTTATGATAATCAAAAGTTGATTAGCCTGAAAACTATTTTTTTTATTCTTTGGAAGTTAAAATTGTACTTCAACTCATATTACGATTTATTATAATAAAATACAATCTTCTATTTTTTCTAAATATTGATAAATAGAAAAAATATTTATTTATTTATTTATTTATTTAAAACACGCTAAAATTGGTTTTAATAGGACTATAAATAACTTCACTAAATTATAATAATTAATAAATTATCTAAAATAATATGTAGTATAGTTTGATAAAAGAAATTACTTTGCTTGTAAGGCAAGTTATATTTGATAACAGAATAGTTTAATTTGTGTTAAGAACAAACTAATCTTTTTTTAAGTAGGGTTTGCATTTCCTTTCCACTAATCTGATTACAAAGAAATTTCACTCAATTAAACCTTACTTGAGATAATTCATACCTGTCACACCATAATTTGTATGGTAACAAACGAATATATTACATTATAGCACATTAATAATATTACACAAAAAGTTAGACAAATTTACTAATTTTTAGTGCGAAAAACTATTAATTCAAACATACATATATAATTTTTTCACATGCTTAATTTCTTTTTTCTTTTTTTTTTTGTTTCTGTTTTCATTATTATTTTTTATTGAAGCTCTAGTTGATTTTATTTCGCTTTAGCTTGCACGATATGTGTTGGGATGCTATTCAACCATCCAAAATCCTTTGAAATTTTATTTTTTTATTTATTCATTTAAATATATTAAACATAAAAAATAGTTTCTTACATAACTCTATTTAATTTTTAAAATAATTCTAGTTGTCTTTGTTCTTAAATAAACCCATCCTTTTCTCTTTTTCTTTTTATTAAAATTCCATGTCAAAGGTATTTTACTTATTTACAAAATATTCATTAAAATACGTACTTTTCTTTAGATTTTTTTTAACTTAAGTAAATATTGTATAATTATTTTAAAAAAATAAAAGAAGTTATGATGGATGAAAGTTAATGATAAGTGAGTTAAAATTTATTAAAAGTAATCAATTATGACAAAGTTAGTGTAAAAATAATATGTATGATTTTATTAAGTACGTATTATTTATTGTTTATATAATTTAATAAAATTTAATATTTTGTAAAAAATAAAAAATAAAAAAAAGGAGTGAAAATGTTGGAGTTGCAATTGCACCCCTCTTATTATATTCAAATTTACTAACATTTTACATATTGTATGAACAACAATGATGGAATGAAGACTCTATTTAGAATTGTAGTAATTTCACAATCTTAAGGAATAAAATTAAAATAAAGTATTTAATAACCCTAATTTTTTGTGAGACTTATTAATCTTTTTTATTAATTTAGTATTTAACACGATAATTATTGCTTAAATATCAAAATAAATAGTTTAACAACATAAATTTCGTCGTGTAACCCAATTGTATTAATTGGAAATTTCTTCATATATAGCTGGCGTTGCATTGTAGACTAATGAATAAAAAGTCCTTGAGAAACGGAAACGGGTCAACTAATGTAATCAAATAGAATAGAAATAAATAAATTCCAAGCTTGATTTCAATGAGAAAAATTGCAAATTGAAGTCATTTGGAGGGTGATATTATAGCAGAAAATGAAGTCTAAAGTCACTCCGTGAATTGGGATTCGTGGTGCTTGCTGCGTTGCAAGTATTTGATTGCTTAGCTTTCGGCCTCCAAATTTTCATCCAACATAAAACGCAGCAGCCACCTTGGAAAATTTCAATTCTGAATACAAATAAATTGACCGATTTAATAATTCTTTCAGCATTGGCGGCAACGCAATAAAGTGCACAACTCAACGTAGCTTAGGTATAATTGACTCACGAATATGATGGTGGATGGATGAGTTAGGTTGTTCCTCACCGGCGGTCCTTTGGTTTGGCAGCTCTATGTGACTATAAATTGATCGACTTCTCTCTTTTCACCACTATCAACGCAGTAACTCAATATTACTATTAGTGCATAGGAGAATCTAAGCCAGTGCACAAGCACAAAGTCACCTTCGTTCTCCACTTTTCAACATAAATTTGGTAAGATGACCTACATATGGTTGGTTAGGTTCTTCCTCACTCTTTACCTTGCTAACTCTACTTTCTTTGTCACTCTATGAGTTTGTCAGACTTGAAAGTATTGTAATTTCTATGATGACATTAAAATGACTAATAATTATTGTAAGAGTTAATTACTAAACATCAAAATGAATAATTTTTCTAAAATTACCGATTAACAAATGTTTTAATAATTGTATAAAATTAAGGAGACGAGCATCCTTTTTTGTGTGTGTGTGCGTGTGTGAGAGTTAGAATAAAGAGTCTTAATTTTTTATATAATTTTTTGTACTATTTATGTACTTTTAGATTAATTTTATTTGAATAATTGAGAATATATTTTACATGTATAAATTATGATATATTAAATATATATACTAAATTTAATCTCAATTATTAAAAATATATTGATATATAATTAAAAATTAATGTAAAAAATTGTACGAAGTTAAAAAATTCTCTATCCTTTCCTTCATTATGTTTTCTCTTAATAATATATTAATTATATATATTAGATTTCATTTTAACTATTAAAAATCTACTAATATAGTGATTAAAAAATTATAAAAAATTCTCTATCATTTTTCTCGTGATGTCTTTTCTTAATAATGTATTAATTATATATGTTGAATTTAATCTTAACTATTAAAAATATACTAATATAGTAATTAAAAAATTATGTAAAAAATTATTTTTAACTATATATAATTTTTAACATTAATTTATTAACAATTAAAAATACACCTTTAATGATTGAGATTAAATCTAATGTTACGATTTAAACAACATAAAAGAAAGATAATTGTGTCTTTTCTCTTTTAACATTAATAATGCTATAAATGGATAATAGATTGGGGAAATTAAGGATGGATAATTTTCAACAAACTCAGCTTCACCAATTTTCAATGTAATTGGCTTGCTCGGTCAATTTTATTCTTGAAATGAAAAAGAAAAATATTTTAGATTGAAAGTGAGATTTACATGTGGAATGAGATTGCGAGTTGAACTTGCAGTAAGTTTAAAATAATATTTTTATATATGTGAAACAAATAATTAATTATAAAATATTAATTAAATATTTGTTAAACTTCATTTTATAAATATTAAGAGTCCTAAAAGCATTTTATATGTATTCGATAAATTTTTTATTATTAAAATACAGGTGTAGTGCAAATAATTATAATGTACACAATATTAAATAAAAATCATTTTATTTAAATATTTGTAATATATATTATAATTTTATTAAAATTGTTTTCAGTGAAGTGTGTGTATATATATATATATATATAAAAAATATAATTCTATTTTTTTATTATCATGTTAAATAATAAATAAAAAATTATTTTACAAAAGTAAAAAATGGATGAAATTTATACCCTAATTTTTTTTCGAATGTTTATATTTTAGCACAATATTTATTGTAAAATTACCAATAGTATAATTTATTATTAAGGATAATTTAATATAAATAAATATTATACTTTATTTTTGATACCAATGCAGCACACAACTATTTACCATTTAATATATTACACGTAAAACTTTCCTCTTTAATATTAAAAGCTAAACAAGAATTTTGTGCTGTTAAAATGAATTTAAGTTGTTAAAAATGTTAGTACCAATTTTTCATTTTTGGAATAAAATAACATGTAACAACCACAAAAATAAATAAATAAATAACAATTAATAATAATAAGTCAGCATTTTGTTATGAGCTATGGTCTATATTATTTAATCTCATTCATTAATTGTGTCAATTTTATACTTTCATTCAAATAATACAATCATAGAACATTAATTTATCTACCACATTTTGGATGCAAAGTTTGTATCTTTGTTATTATTTATTTATGAACAATTCATAGCCGACCTTAAAAAATTCTGGGCATGGTCTATTTGAAATAATTAAATAAGTTTTGTTGTATTTACTTGTTTTATTAAAATATTTTCAAGTAAAACTAATAAACCAAATCTTACTTTTAGAAGAAAATCTCATCTCTTAGGGAGATTTTTTTTTTTAAAAAAAAAAAATTGATTACTTATTTCTTCTTTAATATCTTCCTAATTCCATATAATGATTACTTATTTCTTGTATTACAGACGTCTGTCTGCTTTCAAATTGATTTTTTTTTTTTTAAACTGTTGTAATTCTGCTCTAAATAGCTCTAATCTGATGCTTTAAATAATAGAGAGAGTAACAATGGCTCAATACTTACTCTTCCATCAGTAAACATTTGTATTGATCTGCTATTAAGTAATACCCAAATTACAGGAACTCTAACCAAGATTTTCAAATACTACCAAACTCACCTACCTGACTCAAAATGGACTGCACCTTAATGGTGGCTATGCATTATTTATATGTAGACTCCTACAAGTACAAGATTATTCATTAAACAATATTGTGCTCATTTAGAATTAGATAAGTTTAATATTATATTATAATTACAAACCATTAAAAATAGTCCCTGATTAAATTCAATTGAAAGTCTGCTCAAAAATTAGGGAGGATTCTATTAGAAGAACTGATCTACTCTTGCAAGCACTCTAAGAGAATTAAACCATTAAGCCTATATTAAAGTAATGAAGTAGTACAAGAACAAGCATGTCAAATAATAGTTCTTTAATTAAGTAAATTAGAATTAAAGCTTGATTTTTGCACTAATTTTTTAAAAAATAAAAGTCAACTGCAATTAATTAAATATAAGTGAAAATTCCCATCTCACTAGAGAAGTATGATTATTGAAATTTCAACAAAAGTTTGGTTCCATAATATGTATTATATTATATACAAAAGTAAAGAAGTTAAGACCCTCCTGCGCCTGTAGTTTGTAATTTGTAGGGCAAATAGTCCAGTTTCAATTAGGCGCCATACCAAATCCTAAATTATATATATATATATATATATATATTGTAATCCATCAACCAAACTTAATATCATCTTTCAAAAGGAAATATACTAATAGTGGGTGATTCTGCATTTTCCAACTACATTTTCTTCTGTAAAAGAAGAATGATATTTGTAATTATATTGTTGTAGATTGCTTTTTGGGGCATACACAGAACATGCATTAGCTATGCCTATGCGTGTCACCGCTGGCTGTGGCAATTGATTAATTTTTATTGGTCGTATCCATATTTACAAATTAATTTATCACAAACTCATTTTCAGAAATTAGTTGTTGGTCCAGGTTGCAAATTGCGGAGCACGTGTCATGTCTAGCAGGACTTTGGTAGACTTAGCATACCACCACGGTGACTTGATCAGTATCTGAGTTAATTAATAAACCAGGGTTGTGAGAAAGTTTATTATATTATAAAATGAAAAGGAAAGCAAAGCAAAGGAGACTCGGAATTTAAAACCTTGAAATCTAGAAATAGTATTGTCTGTTTGTTTGTTTTATTTTACTTAAAATGTGTTTTCATCAACTTTTTTTTTTTTGTTCTTTTCTTTTCATTCTGGTGAAGAATTATGGGCATTATATCAGTTATTAACACGTATATGTGGCTTTGATTCCTTCTTAATCAGAGGTTTTATATTTTATAATTATCTAGGTAGTTGTATATTTTGATTAAAAAAAAATCACTTCATTCAACCTTTTTATTTTCTTTTTAAATAAAAATAAAAATAAAAATCAAATCAAATAATGTTCCAACTTTAAAAAAAAAGTTGAAAAATACACATTTCTGGTATGTAAGTGAGCCATTTGTAATTTCATCAACGGATTCTCCACCGCAGAATGCTGAATTTTACACTGTCCAAAAAAAAAAAAAACCTTCTTACACAGACAACGTTAAGTAAAAGTAAAACAAGGTGGCATGAATTTTCCCTTGTTTGTTAATGAAAAGTGCTGTCTGAAAACGTGTTGAATGCTCCAGTTGTGATTTGCTTGCTTCCGTTCGTGAAAGATTTACTTACTAGATCTCAATTTCATGACCCTAAGTCTTTTTATTTATAGACCTTTAGATTTTCCCTGAGTAACAATTCTTCCTTTCTTCTTCTTCTTCCTCTTAATAGCAAACAGTTCAAATAATCTTTCACTTTCAGCTGCACAAGGTACTTTTTGAATATCATTTTATGGCTGTTTTTGTTTGTTTTGCTGTTTTCTCTTCTTTGTTGCCACTGTAGTCTACTTCTATTTTCACAAGGAATTATGGGATTTTCTCTCATGTTTTTGCTGTTAGTTTAATTTGATTTGATGTTTGAGAAATTCACCAAACCTGTTTTTTCTCTGGATAATTTTTCTGTCAAGAATGGAGTATTTAAGAATTGTTCTGGTTTCATGGAAACCTGATATACACATCGTAGTTGAATCTGATCGCGTCTGGAAATTCTAAGGTTTCTGCTTAAAATGTTGATGAATCTTGAAACTTGTCTAACAATTTGCTTCTTTCAGTATCTAGATAGCACACGAAAATGGTGAAGATCTGTTGTATTGGAGCTGGGTATGTTGGTGGTCCAACGATGGCAGTGATTGCACTCAAGTGTCGCAGAATTGAAGTTGCAGTGGTTGACATCTCTGTTGCTCGGATCGCAGCCTGGAACAGCGACCAGCTTCCAATCTATGAACCTGGTCTCGACGACGTGGTGAAGCAGTGCAGAGGGAAGAATCTCTTCTTCAGCACTGATGTTGAGAAACATGTAGCTGAGGCTGACATAGTATTTGTTTCTGTTAACACACCTACAAAAACTCAAGGCCTCGGAGCTGGCAAAGCTGCAGACCTTACATATTGGGAGAGTGCTGCCAGGATGATTGCTGATGTATCAAAATCCAACAAGATCGTGGTTGAGAAATCAACGGTTCCGGTGAAAACAGCCGAGGCAATTGAAAAGATTCTGACCCACAATAGTAAGGGAATCAAATATCAGATTCTCTCAAACCCAGAATTTCTTGCTGAGGGAACTGCCATTCAGGATCTTCTTAATCCCGACAGGGTTCTCATTGGAGGAAGAGAAACCCCCGATGGCAAAAAGGCAACTCAAGCATTGAAAGATGTTTATGCTCATTGGGTTCCTGAAGATAGAATCATTACTACAAATCTCTGGTCAGCTGAGCTGTCCAAGCTAGCTGCCAATGCCTTCTTGGCTCAGAGGATTTCTTCTGTCAATGCTATGTCGGCGCTCTGTGAGGCTACCGGTGCAGATGTTACTCAGGTTTCTCATGCTGTTGGTAAGGACACAAGAATTGGACCCAAGTTTCTAAATGCCAGTGTTGGTTTCGGGGGTTCTTGTTTCCAAAAGGATATATTGAATTTGGTATACATTTGTGAGTGCAATGGTCTGATTGAAGTTGCAAACTATTGGAAACAAGTCATCAAGGTGAACGATTACCAAAAGGATCGTTTTGTGAATAGGATTGTCTCTTCCATGTTCAATACAGTTTCAGGAAAGAAGATTGCTATCCTGGGTTTTGCATTCAAGAAGGATACAGAAGATACTAGGGAAGCTCCGGCAATAGATGTATGCAAAGGACTGTTGGGAGATAAGGCTAAGCTGAGCATATACGATCCACAGGTAACTGAAGATCAAATTAAAAGAGATCTTTCGATAAACAAGTTTCGTTGGGACCATCCAATTCACCTCCAGCAGATGAGTCCATCTGCTGCGAAGCAAGTGAGCGTAGTTTGGGATGCTTATCAGGCAGCAAAGGATGCTCATGGAGTGTGCATTCTAACTGAATGGGATGAATTTAAGACAGTTGATTACCAGAGGATTTACGATAACATGCGGAAACCTGCATTTATATTTGATGGACGAAACATTTTGGACGTTGCAAAGCTGAGAGAGATTGGATTCATTGTTTACTCAATTGGGAAGGAATTGGATGCTTGGCACAAAGACACAGAAACTGTGGCATAAGGAGAATAACTGTCCGAGAAAACCTGTTTTAATTCTTTCAATTTTCTTTTCTTTTCCTTTTTTTTTTTTAATTTTTCATCTCATCCTTTCATTACATTATTGCTCTAAAGCTATAGTTTTTGTCATGTCACTAGAAGCCTCATCTGTACAATCAAGCTTTTTTTTTTTTTTTTTAACTTGGCTGTTAACAAGAATAAAAAGTGAGAAAAGAAGTACTTTATAGTAATTATATAATCAATTATAAGTTGTTTCTCATTTTGTTTTCCTAGTACAAGAAATAAATTTCTCATTCTCAAGTTGTGAGTCTTAACTCTCTGATTACATGCTTGAATTCTCTTTAAATTTTCACAAGAGCTTTAGTTGCAATTAAACATTTTTGAGAGAAAATTTTGCTAGATTTTGAAGAATTTTGTTTAGGTAATGTACTGTAAATTTTTGAGACAAGTAATGAAGTGAAGATGAAATGCCCAAATCTCGGCAGAATATTCAAGTTGTAGAAAGCAATTTCGATTTAATTCTACATTAATGCATGGATGCTATTTCTAGGATACAATGAACTACAGGGACTCCTAGTCATTATAATAACCACAAATTTCGGTTCAAAGGATCTTTGAGACATTATAAAATTCCATTTGAACGGAGAAATTGAAGACATTGTGAATTTCACACAAAAAGGCCTTGAAAATAAACAAGTACAAACCCAAAAAGAAAATTACCATGTCCCAACCAGTAGACAAGAAAAAGATCATATCTTCTAACGGGAAAGAAAAATAATACAATCAGCAGCCAAAGAAATTAATTAGGCACATTTGATTTGACGCGCAGAAACCCAGAATTTTCTAATGGTAGATAATGTTAGTAAGAAACTGGTAAAATTTCCAATATCTTTAAAAATCATTGATACATTGGCATATAAACACAGTGAATGCATCATTCATTGCCATCAGGGGAGACCATGCCTACCCGAGCTAATCAAATTAAGTTTTATTTCAAAAAAATAAAAACAGAATTGTATGAACATAGTTGGTTTCCTAATGCTATTTTTTTTATTCAATACCTTACTCCTCCTCCCAGTTCTATTCCGTACTCTTTGACGAGTCCGACTAAATCCAAGTTGCGGATTAGGCAGCATCAAGCCTCAAACATGACTTCTAGGACAAATATCCTAGCTTTCTCTTTCTTTCTTCCTCACATTCTCACTAAATCCACACGGACAGAATCAAAAGATGAATATTGTTTCCTTGTCATATTCTGCCACCTCAAAATGAAATTGATGGCCCAAACCCAAGATCATGCAGTAAGCATCCAGATATATCTGAAATTTTCCGTCATCTCTGCAAAAGCATCAATCCTTTCGTTACTCCTTCGCACATCCTGCTCCCCTTGGCATTTTCTTGGACGACGTTGCCAGAGATAAAACATTCAATCAATCAAAAGATCATTAAATTGATTAACCATAAATGTACAAGACAATTTGTCACCAAGCAATATATGGCAACTACTACAACAAGGAATCCTCAATGGACATTCTTCACCTTTACAAATATTAAGAACAAGCATCTAAAATAAATTATGAGTTGCCAAAAGTTAGTCGCTAATGCAAGTATACAATTTTAAAGTACACTTTAAAAATAAAACAATTAATTATGGATGCTGTCAAATTATTACTTTTGTTGATATTTTTGAATGCTGTCAAAATTATTTAAATTCTTTAAATCATCTAAAGATGGTGTTTAATAAAAATTTTAAATTTAAAAATCTTAACAAAGTAAAATAACTCTCTATTTATAAAATTCTTTCTATCAAAAAAATTTTACATTTTATGGAGGTATTATGATCACTTAATGTTGTAATTACAAATTTTAAATTTGAACTTGAAAGTTACAAAAATAAAATGGCGAGTACAGTCAAATTATGGCCACAATTAAAAGTTACAAATTCTCATTTAATAACTTTGTTTATAAATTTATAATATACATTCTTTTACTTGGCTCACAAATTTCAAATTCTCATATGTAAGAAATAAAGTACATGAATTATAATGATAGATTATCAAAATTGACAATTTCGTTTTATGCATTACAAATGCATTATAATTTTTACTGTAGTTTTAATGTTTAATGAATAAATTTTATATTTATTTTTGATCCAATATAATGACTTTAATGAATAAACATCATGTTTATTCTAAGTCTGATACAAATATATTTTCTTTCAAATAAATGTGAACACTTTATTAAAAAAAATAATTAGAGTTTTATTAATAACAATAAATTTATATAATAGAACTAAATTTTATATGAACTACATGATCCTTAAAATTTGATGATGGCATACTTTTTGTTAAATAATTTATAATCATCAATTTAGTACTGATATGTTTAATGGTCACTTTATTTTTCTTAATACGTTCTCTAATGACTAATTATTTAATGTTGATGTATTTATTTTAACTTTTACTTTTATTATTCTTAATGAAGAATATAATAATTTAATTATCACAATATCCTTCAGAGCCTAAAAATTAAATTTACAAGTTTAAGCCTAAATATAAAACTCTTTAACCATACTCTATAAAAGGTAGCCTCAAAATACGAAACGAACTTGACCTCCATAGTAGAAGTAGTAATCAGTGGCTGCTTTATATTTTTCTAAGATACAACTTCGCCAGCTAATATAAAGATATATCCAGATGTTAATTTTTTAGAATCATTACAGTCAGCGAAGTAAGAATCTAAGTAGCCAACTATATCCAAATTATTGGTCTGTCTATATATAAGCATGTAATCTTTGATCTCTTAAAAGCATCTTAAAACTTTTTTTGCAACTCTCCAATGGTTATACCTAAGTTATTCTGATATTGTCCCAACATTTCAACCGTAAAAGTTATGTTAGGTCTTATACAAACTTGAGTATATATAACATTTCTAACAATAAAAAGCATATGAAATATTGCTCATTTATTCCTTTGTTCCTTTTTGAGATCATTTAAGGCATTGGTTTAAATTGAACTTATCTTCCTTAATAATTGATGCTATACTTAACGAACAATCTTTTGTTCGAAATATCTCTAAAATTTTCTTCACATAAGTATTTTGAAACAAACTTAAAATATCTTGATGTATGTCTCTATGTATCTTAATGCCAATCATAAATGGAAATACACAAAATAAATGTATGCTTTTTAAGATCTATGCAACAAACTCTAGTGTTATCATATGTATATAATTTAAAGTCATAAATATGTACATACCTTTAATTAGATAATTTTTGTCAAATTACAAATACAGATCAATTTTCTTTGTGTCTTTATGGTATTCATACGATCAAAAATCTAATCAAAGTATTACCTTTTATGATTTGAGTGCGTGATATTTTTTGCGTTCTTCTCTTCACAAAAAAAGATGCAAAAATAAACCCTAGGCATATCCTTAAAAACGTTAATATCACATATTTATAGTACTGTTTTATATTTTTAATTTTGATTTAAATTATTAAGTTGAACTTTCTCATAAAATCTAATTTATTTAGTAAAGTAGAAACTAATAAATTTAGTCCAATTTTTACATAATAGATTTAATCAAAATTAATACCTAAATAACTTAATGAATCATAAACTTATTTGAAATTATATATATATATATATATATATATATATATTTATTATTCCTGATATCAATATGGACTCAATAGATTCTTATTACGTTAGTAGTAATACTAAAATCAGTGTTATAAATAATAAGTAGTGTGCAGCAATATATCATGACTACTTAAGTAATAAAAATATTAGTAGTTTGACATCACTTTAACTGTTACTAATGTTGCTGTGTAATTCAATTCTTTTATACTAGATGTTTTAATTGAACACGTGACATAGAATATGTCATTTTCATATAGTTCAATTTATATTTTTTTGATATTTTAAATAGTTTTATTTTATCAAATGAAGTCAATATCACATATTGATTTATTTGGGTATGGTCATGCATTTTTAAAATCTCATTTAATCAAAGGGCACAAGATATCACTCCCATTATATAAGAGAGACAAATCATATTTTGATCATATATATTCCTTTACATGTATAGTCTATTTTATTATAGATAAACGTTTAAAAATATTAAAATATATCATTCTCTATATTAGAAATCATGGTGATCTCAAATCCAAGGATTATATACATTATTGTTACTATAAGAATAACTTAAGGCACTCATGTAATAATCCATATAATGTTATTATAATAGGTCAGTCCAGTATATTAGTTTACTAACTTGTATCCCTATGTTGACTTGATATCTTACATCATAACGCATATATGTTATTGTCATTCACTATACATACTGTTTCAATACATTGTTGTTATTCTATTTATAATAATATTTTACTAGAGACATTTAAAAATAGTATCTAACTAATTAAACTTGTTATTCTAAAAGCATTATTATATTTATTAAATACACAGATATATAATAATAAAATAATTAAATGATATATATATATAAATATCAAAATATCATGATACAAATATATTAAATATCTAAAATTCTATTAAATTTAGAACATATACCAATAATCTCCAACTTGTACTAAATTTAATTTCTTACGTATCTAATACCTAAGAATTTAGTGTAGCGATCATGCCTCTGCTATGTTAGAGATTTTGTTAATGGGTTAGTAATATTAACATTTGTTGGCGTTCTGTACATATGTTTGGATCGCTGGTAAGATCTGAATTCTTTTGCCTATGCAATAACTTTATTATTATCATAATGGGGCTCTATTGGGTTAGAAAGGTTTAGGAAAACCCTTAATTTAGTAAAAAATTTTTTGATTGAAATAGTCTCATTAGTTGCATCGCAAGTAACAATATACTCAGTTTCTATTGTAGAATCAATCACTGTCTCTTGCTTTGAACTTTTCCATCTCATAGCATCATTATTAAAGTAAAATATAAAACATGAATGCGATCAGGAATCATCCTTGTTAGTTTGGAAACTAGCATTAGTGTAACCCTTTACAATCAACTCTTCTTCACTCCCATATATCAAGAATGTATCCTTAGTTCTTCTTAAGTACTTAAGGATATTCTTAACAACTATTTAGTGATGCTTACCTAGATCTGCTTAGTATTTATTTGTCATGCTTAGAGCATATAAGACATCAAGATGCGTATATAACATGACATACATGATAAATCCTATAGTAGATGTATAAGGAATCTTACACATGCGATCTTTCTCTTCTTATATCATAGAATACTGGTTTTTAGAAAGATTTATTCCATGTAACACAGGTAAGAATCCTTTCTTAGATTCTTACATATTAAATCTCTTTAGCACTTTATTTATGAAAGTACTCCGACTTAAGCCAAATAGTCTTTTTGATATATTTCTATATATTTTAATATGTAATATATAGGTAGTTTTACCTAAATCTTTCATTGAAAGCATTGAAAAGTATTTTTCAACTATATTTTTATAGATTGCAAAGTTGGGACATCATTCTCAATAAGTAATATGTCATCTATATATAATATTAGGATGACAACACTACTCCCACTAAACTCTTTGATTGTATTATCAAAATAAAAATTTTAACTTTAAAAAACTTTCCTTAATCTACAAATAAATTTCTATAACTTGTAGACCTTCTTAACATTCTCTGAAATGACAAAACCTTTAAGTTATATCATATACATATCTTCTAAAAGATTTTCATTAAAAAATATAGTTTTGACATCTATTTGTTAGATTTCATAGTTATAGAATGCAGTTTTTATAAGTAAAATTCGAATGAATTTAATCATAGCAACAGAATAAAAGGTCTTTTCATAGTCAATACCATGATTTGTTTTAAACATTTGGCAACCAAACACTCCTTAAAGGTAAGTCATTACCATCCATGTCAGTCTTTTTCTTAAAGACCCATTTGCACTAATGTGTTTCCTTTAAGTAGATCAACAAAAATCCATACTTGATTAACATACGTGGATTCCATTTTAGATTTCATAACTTTAAGCCATTTCTTAGAATTTAGACCTGTTATTGCTTCTTGATAGGTTGTAGGTTCATTATGATCTATGAGTAACACATTACCATGCTGAATGATGAGAAATTCATACCTTTCTCGCTCATAACATGTTTTATTATATCTACACAAGGGTTATGTTTTTACTATTCTTGTTCCCCAACCACTTGTGAACTCTACTCAAGTTTTATCTGTGTTTCAGTTATTTCTTTTATAGATTTTGAATTTTTTCAAATTATATTTTCTTCCTAGTGGTTATTCTTTAGATGAATTCTTTATCTAGAAAAATACTAGTATGAGCAATAAACACTTTATACTTAATGGGATTATAGAAATAGTATTTTTTAATTTTTTTAAGATACCCTATAAAAAAATATTTGCTAGATTTTAGTTCAAGTTTTTCAGAGGTTTGACATCTTACGTAAATCTCATAACCTCAAATTTTTATAAAAGATAAATTGGGATGCTTACCAGTTCATTTTTCCTATAGAGTCTTTTAAACTGATTTAGATGAAATATGGTTCAATATAAATGCAACTATTTTTAAATCATGTTCCCCAGAAAAAAAAAAAGAATATTCACATAATTCATCACAAAATGAACTATATCTAATAAAGTTCGATTTTTATTTTCAGACACACCATTCCATTGTGGCGTAACAGAGAGAGTAGATTGTAAAAGTATTCTATATTCTTTCATACGATTATAAAATTATTGATTTAAGTATTCATCACCTTGATTTAATTGAAGTATTTTAATAATTTTACCAAATTGATTTTGTACTTCATTCTTAAATTCTTTTAATCTTTTAAAAGATTCTGACTTATATTTCACAAAATATACATAACCATATTTATTGAAATTATCAATAAATGTAATGAACTATTGATATTTTCCTCTAGCTTGTGTGTTGAAAGGCCTATATATATTACTATGTATAAAATCTAACAACTTATTTACTCTTTTACTATTTTTAGTGAAAGAGACCTTAGTCATCTTACCCAACAAATAAGATTCATAGATCTTATGAAATTTAAAATCAAATGAGTTCAAGAATTCATTTTTATGGAGTTTGGAAATACTAGTCTTATTTATATAGTTCAAGCAACAACGCTAGAAATAAGTAAGATTTAAATCAATTGATTTAATTCTTTTTAGTATTTATATTATAAAATGAGCATATTAAGGTTTAGAATATATAATACATTAATCAAATGCACACTACCATAAAAATTTTATTTAAATAAATGAAACAATATTTATCTTTTATTATAAATGAATAACCAATTTGTCCAGATTAAAAATTGAAATAATATTTTTAGTTAATGAAAGTACATAATAACAATACTCTAATTCTAAAACAAGTCTAGTAGGCAAAAATAAAATATATATTCCTATAACTAATGTAGTAACTCTTACTCCATTTCCTACGCGTAGGTTCACTTCTCACTTTGTTAATGTCCTATTTTTTTTAAAATTTTGTACAATAAAACAAATGTGAGAACTACCTCAAGTATTTAATATCATAATGTAGAAGTAGTCAAATTAATTTATATAACAAAAATACTTAAAATAGAAATTTCACTTCTCTTCTTTTTTAAATCCTCCAAGTAAATTTTGTAATTCATCTTTTAATATCCAGTCACACCACAATGGAAGCATATCTTTTCTTTAGGTAATTTACCTTTCGGCTTCAGTGTAGATGCATTGGATTTGAATTTATTTTTATTCTTGTTATCCATTTTATTCTTACCTTTTACTTTAAACTTTTTTCTACCCTTTTCTACGATTAATACGAGTTTGGACTACTTTATATTTATTTTAACTATTCATAACCTGCTTAATAATTTAGGAAGAGTCTTGTTAATTTTGTTCACGATGTAATTATGATGAATTGACTATAAATATCTGACAACGATTACAAAATAGCGTCAGTGACCAACTCTTAACTTAAAAGAAAAACCAATCTTTTTAGGTTTTTGATATACCCAATCATCTTGAGTACATGAGCATCAATTGGTTCCTTCTAACATTTTGTACTAAAATAAAGTTTTGAAGATATCACACCTCTCTTGGTATGCTTGCTCCTGATAGAGTTTTATAAAGTGCTTAACCATGTCAAATGCCTTCATTTTCTTATATTATTTTTGAAGACCTAGTATCACTGTAGTTAACATAAGGTAACTGATGTCTAAAATAGCATCTTAATAGTTCTTATAAGAATTCTTCTTAGTTCGTAGGTTATTAGTAGTAGATAGTTTAAGTATGGATTGTTCTAGGACATAAAATTTTCTTGTTTGAGTACTATCCTCAAATTCCTGTACCAATCAAGAAAATTTGTTTCTTTTAACTTGTCCTTCTAAAGAATTAATCGCAATGACAATGTGTTTGTGTTACTAAATGCTATAATAATCTACAACATAATATGCAAAATAAGTATTATATAATAATACATTTAATCAAATTTTAATTAAATAATACTCTTATTATTTTCTTTTAAATTAGTAACCCTCATTATTAATTCAAAAAATTCTATATTAGAATTTTCTAGTGGAACAAAATCTATATTTTACCTTAAGTTAGTTTTGACTAATCACCCAAAATTTGGCTATTTAGGTGAGTAATATTTACTAATTGCATCATATGCAATTCTCAAATATTAGGTGAACAATATTTATTCTAGTCCATCTAATGGAGTATACCTAATTAATTGCCTCCAAGTTTTCAATCCTATTAAAATAATCTAATTAAATCTAATCTAATAATAGTAATTTGGATACCATTATTATTCCATCACATCTTATTATGATTGGTATTGTATCTTATTTTGGCAAGAACACATAAATTTAATCGATGCCTTGACGAGTGCTTTTCATCGAAAGACTTGACTTAATATTTTAATTATTTCAAATTTTGATTTTAGAAACAATCTAATTATTTTATTATATATTATGTATCTCATATATTGGTTCACCCATACATTTATTTAACTAATTCTTTCTATATCATGCATCTCATACAAATAATTCCTTCCATCAATTCAATTACATTGGTCTTTTGGGTCATAAATACGCCTCATGCTTAATAAAATATATATTCATAAATATAAAATCATATTATATTTATAATTTAAAGTTAAACTAGAATTTTAGAGTTCTAAATATAACCTTATACTGATGCATTAGTAGTCTCACTAGCAAAAAGGTAAACAGATTTACCTACTTTTGCACTTGTCAAAGTTCATGCTTTAGATTCTTTAGAATAATGCAATTAGAATATGTTTAATTATATCAAACATTTTAATTTATTTAATTATATTAAATCAATAACTTAAATTGAAACAGAATTATATTCATATACAAATAAAAAAACCAAAATTATTTTCAGTTACAATCACATGTCGAAATATATTAATATAAATTCATATACAAAAAAAATAATTAAAGCCATGTTCAGTCACAATTATATGTTGAAACGCATTAATAAAAATTCACATATAAAGAAAAATGACTAAAACCATATTCAATTACAATCATATACTAAAACACATTAATCAAAATTCATATATAAATAAAAACGACTAAAGTTATATTAAATTACAATCGCATGCCGAAACACATATATGAGGATTCATATACAAAGAATGACATCTAGGTTTATTTTACAAGTTGACTTTGATACCATTATAAGCAAACTAGTATATACGCACAGTAAAAATATACAAAATAAACGATCTACTTTTTAAAATCCATGAGACAAATCCTACCATTATCATATGTATATAATTCAATGCCATGCCATATATATGTACATATTTCTAATTAGACAATATTTGTCAAAATACGAATACAGATCAGTTATCTTGTATTTTTATAGTATCCACATGATCGAAAATATAATTAGAGTACTATCTCTTATAATTTAAATGTGTGATATTATTTACATTCTTTTTTTAACAAGACTAAGAACTCAAAAACAAACCCTAAACATACTCTTAAAAATGCAAATATCACATATTTATAATTTTTTTTAGGTTTTTAATTTTGACTTAAATTATTTAATTGATTTTTTTTATAAAATTTAATTTATTTAATATAATAGTTACTAATAAATTTGGTCAAATTTTTATATAATGGGTTTAGTCAAAATTAATACTCAAATAACTTAATGAATTTTAAACCTGTTTAGTATTATATATATATATATATATATATATATATATATATTATTTTCAATCTCAATATATGTCCCAATAAGTTCTCATTACGTTAGCAGTAATATTAAAATTTAATTTTAATATTACAAGTAATAAGCATTATATAGCAATGCGTCATATTACTCAAGTGATGAGGCTCTCAGTAGTTTGATTTATCCGCTACCAATATTGCTAGGTAATTCAATCCCTTTGTCTTACATATTTAAATTGAACACGAGATATAAAATGTGCTATTTTTGTATGGTTCAATTTTATATTTCTTTGGTATATTGAGTAGACTTATTATATCAAATTAAGTCAATATTTTATATTGACTTATTTGAGTATGGTTATTTATTTTTTAAAAATTTCACTCAATCAAAAGGCCCAAAATATCACACACATCTCTCTATAAGAGTTATGACATATTTTATTATTTCTTTTATAGTTCATTTTATTATAGTTAACATTTAAAAATATCAAAATATATTATTTTCTATACTAAGAATCATGGTGATTTCAAGTTTAAAAATTACATATACTATTATCATATGGATAATTACTTGTGATACTCATGTAATGATCTATATAGTATTCTCATGACACGTCAGTCTATACATTAGTTCACTAACTTGTATGTTTGTGTTGACTTGATATCTAATATTACAACATACATATACTATTATTAGTCACTACACATATTAGTTTTAATGCATTATTGTTACCCTATTTATAATGATACTTGACTAGAGATAATTAAAAATAGTATTTAACTAATTGAATTTACTATTTTAAAGGTATTATTATATTTATTAAATATATAGATATGTAATAATAAAATAATTAAATGATATATATATATATATATATATATAAATCAAAATGTCATAATATAAACATGCTAAACAGTCAAAATACTATTAAATTTAGAACATATACTAATAATGATATAAGATGCTTCACTCATATCTTTCATGTCAAAATTTTTAGAAAAGAATTATTTCACTTCATAAAAAAATCTTTTATCGTTAGTTGCAAGTAGAATATTATTCATATATAGAACAAGAAAAAGATATAAAATAAGAAAAAAATTTACTCTTACTAACTTTTTAGTATATAATTGATCTATTCTATTTTTTTCAAAATTAAATGAAAAAAGTAACTTTATAAAATTTTAAATACTATTACGAGAGGCTTGTTTTAATTTATATATGAATTTCTTAAACTTACACACAAAATGCTCACCATCACAGAAAGAGATTTCTTTAGGTTATTTCATATAAATTTTTTCTTCTAGATTTCTATAAAGAAATGCTATTTTCATAATCATTTGATGTAGCTTTAAATCAAAATGAGTTGATAAAGCCATAATTACATGAAAAAAAATTCTTCTTAGATAAAAGAAAAAATATCTTTATGCAGTCAATTTATTTTTTTTGAGCAAATCATTTGGTAAGAAGTTTAGTATTGTATCTTTCAATATTGCCTAATGAATATTTTTTTAGTTTTAAAGATCCATTTACACACTATAGATTTAAACTATTTAGACAACTCAACAAGATCTTAGATTTCATTCATTGACATAGAATTTATTTAATCTTTTATGGAATCATACCACAAGTTAGATTGCTGATAACTTATAGCTTGTGAAAACATTTTTAGATCATCAACAACTTTAATATTATAGTTTGATTTTTGTAAAGACACAATATAATCACTAGAAATTGATGGTCTTTTTGCTCTAATAAATTTTTTTAATATTGTTTCAATATTTTTACATAAAGTATATTATACAACTAACTGCTTAACAACCAGATTTACTAAAACATCACTAGTTTGTGAAATATCCACTAATGATCTTAGAATCTAATTTCTTCTCTTGTGAAATATAAATTGTTACTTCATAGGAACAAACCAAGCATGTACATGTTACAAATTCAATTTTAACCTTTTCATAACTTAAATGGCCTTTTTGTAATAATTTTAGTTTGAACTCGGTTTAATATATACACAGTTATCTTAAGAGCTTTTGTCTACAAGGACTTAAGAAGATCGAATTTGTTAAACGTACTCCGCACCATATTCAACAATGTTCAGTTTCTTGTTTCTACTATTTCATTCTAGTTTGAAGAACTACGCATATTAGGTAACAATCCCATACTCTTAAAGAAACCTCACAAATGACCCTAAGTGCTTGTCCATCCCCTACGTATTTACCTTAGTATTCACCACTTCTATTAGATTTTATAATTTTTATTTGCTTACTATATTATTTCTCTAATTCAGTTTTGAATATTTTAAAAACATTTAATATTTCATCCTTAGTGTTCAACAAGTAAAGATCATAAATCATAAATAATTATTAATAAAATTAATAAAATATTCATGACTATATGACTCTATATTACGACTACAAATGTCTATATGCATGATTGTTAATAAATTTAAGCTTCTCTTGACACCTTTTTTGACTTGTTAGTCTGTTTGTCCTTTATATAGTCTAGATAAATATCAAAATTTATAAATTTAAACCTTAAGTACTTTATTATTTACTAATCTTTTAATTTTTTTTATGAAAATATGTTTTAATCTCTGATGCCACAATATAGAAGAATTTTTGATTATAACACTTCTTTTTACACTAGTATGAGTATACATTGTGTCACAATAAGTATTATTTTATAAATTAATATGAAAAAGACTATCATATTCTAACAAGATTAGATTTATAAAAAATTTTTATAAAAGAATCTAAAAAACTAAAGGACTGTCTATAAAATAAAAGTATAGAAATAAAAATTAAATTCTTAGAAAAATTAGAAATAAAAAAGGTATTTCCTAAATTCATTACAAAATTATTGTTGAGAACTAAATTGTATGTCCCCATAATATTCACAGTTAAACTTATCTTATTTTCATAATAGATAAATTACTCAACTCTTAATGGTTTCCTTAGATTTTGCCAACCCTGCAAAATATTCATAATATGGATTATATAATTAGAGTCAATTTACTATGTGTTATGACAAATTTTAACCATATTAGATTTATAACTTATAAAAGAAAAAGAAAATATCTTTCTTAGTAAGCCATTATTAAAATTTGGTGCAATCCTTTTTCATATGCCCTTTATTCTTACAAAAAAAAATTTGGATTCTTTCTTTATTTCAACCTAGACAAGTGTTTTTCTTTTTTCTTTCTTCTTAATCCTTTCTTTCATTGTCATATGTGCACTTTAAAGATTCATTCGCATCTTTGTGATTAACCTTTCTTCTTCTTGAACACACATGGTCATTAATTCATTAATAGACTATTTATCATTATGTGTGTTATAAAAAATTTTAAAGGGTCCATATGGTTGTGAAAGTGAATTCAAAATATAATGCACAAGAACGGGTTCAAACATTGTCTCGTCTAAAGTTTTAGTTGAACTATAATATCTCTTATCTTTATGATGTGCTTGTGCATACTAGTGATAATGGTGAATTTTATAGAAGAGAACTTTATAATTAAGGAACTGGCTAGTACTTATCTAATGATTCAAACTATTCATCAATGACTTTTATCAAAGCACGAATATCATTATACTAAGTGATTGAACTATATGTGCTAGCAGAAATTTTAGTCTTTATGAATATTACGCTAAGGTGATTAGATTGCTTCCAACATTTATAAAATTTAATTTGTGCCAGAATGCTAGTATCAATAGTAGTTAGTAGTGCATGAAATTCAACAATATCTCATCATTTTTAAAGTCAAATTCAATATTTTTTTACGTTTAAATGGCTCTAAATTTAATTTCCTAATGATTTAAAGCATAATATTTCTATAAAATAACATTATAACTAATTGCATGAAAAATTATCATCCATAAGTTTAAGAAGAAACTGACATGTTATCTATTGGTTAGGGTATTCTTCAACCTTTAGTTGAGCCTATTTGACTTGAATTTGACCCGTTCTAGACTCGAATGAAACCTAAGGATATCTCATCATTTTTAAAGTGAATTTTAATGTCTTTTCACATCAAAATTGCTCTAAATCTAATTTTTTAATAATTTAAAGCGTAATATTTCAATAAAAAATATTATAACTAATTGCATGAGAAATTATGTAAAACTTCAAATCTATTGATAAAATTTCATGCTTTCTTCATAAAAGCTCAATAAACTAAGGCAAAAATTATTAATATGCTTTGATAATTTACAGAATTCTTTCTCTCAAAGAAATCTTACACTATATAAAGGTATTATAGCAACTCAATATTACAGTTACAAGTTTTGAATTTGAACTTTAAAATTACAAGATTACAGTGGAGAGTTATAGTCAAATTAAGGGCCGTAATTTGAACAGTTATAAATTCTTTTTTAATGGTTTTTTTTAATGAATTTGTAACTTACATTACAACTTCCAAGTAATTAGATCAAAAGTTTCAACATTGGCTAAGAAGAGAATGGTTTACCCGATAAACAAAAGCTTACCATTATCAATCACATGGCTCACTTGAACTTCCAACCTAACTTCCATTCTTGTCATAATATCCATTTTATTTTTGACTTAGGGTTCAAAAGGTGTTATAAATGGTGCATAATTAATATTTTACAGTCTCTATTTTGATAAGAAGAGTCATATCTTGAATTAGGAAAGAAATAACATATAAAACGCAATCACTTTAGCAGTTTATCTAATAATCTTCAATGCAGATATAACATTATGAAGTTTGCATGACCTTTTTTGAGTCTATGAACTAGTGAACAAATTTTCTTTGTTATTTTTTCCTTAAACAAAACAAAAGATTAAACTAGTGCTTTTCAACGATAAAATAACTTAAAAAAATGTATGGTGATTTTTAATGTTATTTCTTTTTATTTCATTCAGAAGAAAAACAAAAGAAATGAAGATCATAATGCCAAAATCCAGTGAATGGTTATCCATGCTAAGAAAGTTGAGATGACTAAAATTGATTTTTGAATCTCACCATAATATGATTCACATCATATCTTAATGAAAACTTAACTAATAAAGCAAGAGATCTACACTTCAAAAGAATCTCAAGATACTAAAATCAATCACCAAAATACCTTAATGATTAACCTGTCGATTGCATATAAGTATAATTACATTTTTATTTTTAGTCTATTTACATTGTGCATACATCAAGTGTAAGTTATTTGATCAAATTTTACTTTAAACCAAATGCTCCAGTGTTTACAATATAGATACAAAGATAGAGAAAACACACACACACTCACTCACTCACACACACACACACATACAGAGGCTCATGATCTTCAACATCTTAGAGTTGCCAATAGTGGAGCATAATTTCAATTAACCATTCTGGTTTTAATTAAGTTACTTGTAATTCGTTGTTTAGTTTTAGCCATGATTGCAAGAAAATATTAGACAAAACCTTTGACCTTGGTAACAGTTACTGAAAAATAGCTACGGTGGAGACTGACCTGCATCATTTATTTTTTAGTTGTTAGAACTAGCTTATAGTACATTATCCACCTTGGGAGAAAAAAAGAATAAACAAAATGTCAACTACAATACGAAATTAATATTATGACACTAAATTTCCTATAAAATACATGCACTAACACATTTTGTTTAGGGATTATTCAAATTCTGGTCTCACTTATGACATTTCCTCAGCAACAAAAGTTAAGAGGGGCTTTAATATTGTTTCAATCGGTATAGAAAACATAGAAGACAAGTGTGTTAACTTATTTGCATACATGTGACAGAGTAGGGAGAAGAAGAAATTAATTATGTTATGGTTAAGACATCAGTAATCACTCAATAAAGGGCATATATTATTAGTGTCATTGACTTGTCCTCAAATTCAATCAACTAAAGTAATATGCAAATACAATAGCTAGTAATATTGGACAGCCGAAGCCATTGCATGATGAAACCCATGCAAAAAATTCAATAGTGGGTGTTATATTCGATAACTGTATACCTAGAGCCAATTTGCAGATAAAAAAAGGCATTAAACACTATTGCCAAAAAGTTGTGTATTAATTTCTAGATATAAGCATATAAATACATTACTATAATAAAAATAATGTTTAATAAAGCATAAGCTTTTTGTAGCAAATAATAACCACTTAATGTTACATTACAATGGCTTAAAAAAAGTTAATTATACATTTTAACTCTTAATTACAAACAATAATACAATGAACATATACTGATTAGACTTTATTGTGTGGCCAACTTGCTTAAAATAAAAACATATCCTTCTAATAGTTTCTTTTCTAACAACAAAAATTGTTATTTTCTTGGTTGATTGGTTTAAATATGTCATATCGATGGCTTTTCTTTAATAGCTCAGGCCTCATTTAGGATCACCTAGTCACTTTCATCAGTAACAGATTAAATCAAATCCATATACGTCAGGAAGACTATAATGTTCAAAAACTATTACAAAAAAAAAGGAGAATTGTAAGTACTTTAGATAAATCTCATTGCTGCAATCAAATAAGCACAAAGTAGTTATTGTAAATCAAATAACTGATAGTCAGAGTCACTTCTTGTAATCCATCACCAAAAATTTTTTCTTGCACTTAACTTCAAACTTAAATCGGGAAATAAAATAAACTATCATAGTAACAATTTCTTGTTCATCAATCTACTTTATTTTACATCACTTTAGTTAAGTGAGCATTTGTTCTCATGGCTTTATCTATCCTATTGTAAAATTATTGATGGAGCATAACACATATGTAATTGACTGAAGCCATGATAAGAAGGGTTAGTTCGTCTTTAAGCAATGCATTAATATTTATGCAATATTAATGGTCATCATGTCGTATTTTCAAACTAAAAAATGAGAACAGGCTCATCTATGAAATCCAACATTTATCTTTAAATAATTTGCAACCTAAGGGAGTATCTCTCTTAATTTTGTCATATTTTGCCCTTTATTGCAAGTAAATATCTTATCATGAATGCATTTGAATGTAATATATACAAAAGATGTGTGATGCTTTTGGGAAGACTATACTTATCTTCTCGATGTAGTTATGATAATCTAATATGAACATAAGTCTGGTACAAAACCAGTTGCATATTGAAATTTGATGTAAAATCACCTTTATAATGCATTATTTTAAAATCCCTAACCTTAAATACTAAGAGATAAATTTGATCATTTTTATTATAGATATCCTCGACAGATATAATTTTCATGTATGTCCCCTTTAAAAAGGTGTATCAACAGCAATTACTAAATAGATAGCTAAGTAATGCCATTCTTTTCTATGCAAGTTACTGTACCTAGATTTTTGTCTTTTAGCGCATGGTAATACAACAGTAATAAGGCAAGTGATTGTGTTAAATATTTAGCTATCATCATATGTGCCTTTTTCTTAGCAAATCACACATTTTAATAAAATATATGCACTCTATTTTCCTTCTATATGTCATCTAGTATGTTTCTCGGAGTGTAAATTCTCCTAGAGTTTACAAATTTGTCATTTATTACTTCACAAATCAATAGATTTTTTGATTGTTATTACATATCATCCAAATGTTTTGGAAAAGTTGAAAGCATACAAGAGAAAAAATAATGTTCCAAAACACTTAGGTTTCGAGACATTCTGCAACTTTGCTATTTTTAGCCATATCTTTTGTCTAATTTTTCAAATGAAATCATCCAAATAGAGCACCAAAATAATAATAATAAAAAAGTATATATCCCAAATACATAAATAAGCAACATATTCATCATAAACTAATCATTTCTAATAATTTTGGTCAATCAAAAAAAATATGAAAAACTTGCCTAATCTTCCTATTACTCGGTCCCTTCGCTTGAAATGTTGTTGCCATCATGGATGTCATCCTTTTGTTTCAATTGTGCAAGGCTTTTGATTATAGACAAAAGTGAAAATTAAGCTTTGTTAAATTTTTGGGAATATGGAATTTCCGTCCAAATTTTATATTTTTATTAGTTTAGTAAAAATTAAAGCAACATTATTATTTTTATAAATTAACTTAAATATGTTATTATTTTAAGAAATTTCTCACTTGTTAATGATGTTAAAATGTGAAGACTTGAAGGAGATAAATAGAAGAATCATTCCTCTAATTAATTAAAAAACTAAAAATAAAAATTCTCTACTATTTCATTTAAAGGTATTTAAGATTGTGACAAAAATATTGTTTTGTCAAAAAAATAAATAAATCATTACAATATGGTAATACAGATTAGAATAAGGTTTTATTACAACTTCACATGTTACAAAAAGAAAAACCTCAACAAGCATTTGTTGAAATGTGTTCAATGACACCAATACACATTTAAATCAATATAAATACAATACAACACTCATTTCAAAAAAAAAAGTAAAAAATAAAGTAATATTGTGTTCCTTTAAAGAGTTATGACAGTATTTATTGGTTGAAAAATATTATTTTGGAAGTATTGAGTTGTTGATAGTATGTTTTATAAATTATAATTTTTTAAAAAATATCCATATTTTAGGGGGATTCAACACCTTTTTTTGTAAATAGTTGCATATTTAAAATTTTGCTACTTAAAACTACGATGGTCCAATATTTAAAGCTCAAAAGAAAGTTTCTAAGACTAATATTTATAATTATTTGAACATTATAATGAAATTTTTTAAGATTAAAAAAAACTATGGCAGTAAATCTTTATAATGAAATGCTTCACTGAAACAAATTCATCACTTTTATTTATTCTTTTTGTATAATAGTATATACTTGTATTTTTGTTTCAATTTATAATGCATGTCATGTTTATAAATACTACTTGTGAAGAAAATTTTGGTGCATATTGAAAATGAAATAGTACTTTTTGTTCAACCTTTGCCTTTTTTAAGATAAAATAGTAATTTTTTTAATTTAACTTTGTCTTTTTAAAATATATCACTTTTATATTTGTAATTAAGCATAATTTTTATTGTATCTGATATTTATCTTTATATTATGATATTCATGCACAATATTTTATGTAATTCATGTATAGTTTGCTTGTATTGATTATACATTTTTATTTAAGAAACATTTTGTATTATTGTGAAGAATAATATATATATTTCTCTAGCAATTATTTGATGCTCTTTAATAATTATAATAACAACTATTTAATTAATAGCAAACTTTATATGCTATATGCAACTAATTTCTAGCAACTAAAAAATACTACAACGCTACAAATCATTTCAAATTGTAGCATTTTTTTTAGGCTATGACAAATAATTTGGTTACATTTTATAAATATTACAAGTCATGTAATTTGTAATATCCTATAATTGTTATTGACTATTTAATTTGTAGCAACTGTAATATGCTATGAAAGACTATTTAATTTGTAGCATCTGTAATATGCTATGAAAGACAATGCAGTCACAATTTTAATTTGCTACATGATTTTAATGTGTAACATTATTAAAATGCTACAACTAATATGCTTGCAACATTTTTGTTGTGCCATAGAAGACAATTTGATAACATTTATTAAGTGCTACAATGGTAGCTTTAACTCAATACAACTAAAAATATATGTACATCTTTCAATAAATGCTACAAAATTATAATTTTTACCACTTATAACTATTACTAAATAGGTATACTTTTAGTAACACAGACTATTATAACACTTTGAAAATGTGCTACTATTTATTTTTGACAGCACTTTTTTTAGATACTACCGTATCACAATTTGTTATTGTTCAAAATATCAAAGAATTAAAAGATCAAAAATGTAAATTATTTTTTGGCTCAAATTGGATGGGAGAAAAGTTTGATTCCGTAAAATTAATCTGCAGTGTGCGTTGAAGTTGGAGGAGTTTTGAGGAGAAATTTTTGTAAAAAATTTAAATTTTGAGTTCATTTAAAATTTTAACCCCTCCAAAATTTTGTTAAACCAAATAAGACCATTTTGAGCAAAACTAACTCATTTTGTTTTTTTCTATTCAAAATCTGTACGGAAACATAGAAATCAAGATTGAGACTAATATGCGTACCATCAGCCCCCGCACCACACTGAGAGTAAATCAAGGTTATTTATTTATTTGTTTATTTTTATCTTCAACTCAAAAATAATACAATTTAGCTTAGCATGTAATCTTTGTGTGTGTGCGTGTGTGTGTGTGTGTGTTTTGGGTGAAATATTGATAAAGTGTTGGTAATAAAATGAGTGCCGGAAATCTTGATAATTTGTTACAAAATCTGGAAAATGAGCTGCTTTTGTTGCTCGAAATTTCTAGAAGGCTTGATGATTAGCAGAAAATCTTTATAAGCTTTCAATCAATAGTTGGGCTGCTCGTCATTTCTAAACGCATTCCAAATATTTGAAGTTCTAATTATATTTTTTTATTTATATTTTATTATGAATTTTATGTTAACTAATTTATTGTTATTAACTAATTAATTAATTAATTAACAATTATTCTATCTAATTACAAAAATAACAATTAGTAAATATCATTTAAAAATTACAATAAGAAAATTAAAAAATAAATTTAAATTAATGATGATGATTATTGCAATATTGTTAAAGGTTATATATTCCACATCATTTTATGGTGTATGTTATTTAAAAATTAATGTATAATTATTAGTATTTATTTTTGTTTATAAAATCAATGTCATGTTATTATTATATTTGTCATCATCCTTATGATTAATAAAAATAATTTTAATTTATTAGTTCATGCCTATCGTAATTTTAAAAATTAATCAATTTTTTTGATAAGTTTAATTTTAATTATATAAGCTATAATTATTGTTGTAATCATGTTTAGATTTATTTTTTTTTCAATTTTTGTTGTAAAGCCAAAGTGACTACTATCTATCAAGTATAAAAAAAGGTAATATTGTTGATAGTTATAATAAAATTTAAGAAATATTACTGAAAATTGAGGACACTTAAATATAGAAGTATATCAAGCTTAAATTGGATTCAAAATCAACTTATTCATGAAAATTCATATACAATTTAACTTATGAATTTTGTTAGAAAAAATCATTCAAGAGATAAAATATTTTTCTGTGTAAATTTTAATCATAATATATATTTATATAATAAAAATTTAAAATATTCTTTATTAAAATTAAATAATTTTTACATCCAATAAATTTGAACTAATTGAATCCTTCAAATTTAATGGCTAAATGATTTCATGCATCAACAAAATAAAATAATGTTATTCCCATCTCTCACTCCATTCCATTTCATCCCCCCTTTTTTTGCCTTATTTCTTTCTGTAAACACTTTATTAATGTTTATTTGTTTGTTTATTTATTTCAACTTATATTTAATCTTTTTGAATATAATTATTGCTTTTTTTTTTTATAACATAACACCACAACCAGTTGTACCATATGCTAACTTCAGGTCTTATGCTTCGTTTTGGATGAATGATATAATACTTGAATTTTAAACAATTACTTTAACAAGACAAGAAATTGTTAACCATAGTGGGCTTGGAACTAATAGTTTTATTTGAGAGATATATATATATATATATATTTGTTATAATTTCAGTTTGGGAGTTGTCATATACATTTTATAAAATTTGTAGTAATTTTATTTTATGATAAGTTTTATATAAACTCATACTTCCTTCTCTTTATCTTTAAATTAACTAACTAAAAAATAAATATGTTTTTAGTTTATTTATTCTTTATAATTAAAATTATAAACTTAACCTATTTAATTTTTAGAACTTGTTAGATATATTTTATAGACCAAACAAAATAATATTTATCCAAAAAAATTTTAATAACACATATATACATATTAATTCTTTAATAAATTAACTTAAAATTACTTACTACTACATATAATATTTATATTTTATAATAAGAAAATAAATTTATTAAATAAATTTTTAAATGATATTAATTAATAATTATAACATATTCTTTTTTTTTTTATATAAAACATTTTTACACTACGATAATCATGTTGTAAAATTTTAAGAGTTTAATATAAATTATTTTTAAATAATGTGCTAATATATTAATAATACTTATTTTTAGTTAATTAAAATTTTAAAATATAAATTAGTACCTAATATAAATAAATTCAAGAATGAAAAAACTAAATAAGGATGAGTAAATGAGATTTATAATATCAAAAAAATAAATAAATTAAAGATATATTTATTTTTTAATTAGTCAATTTAGGATTAGATAAGATGTTGTATTTTTACAAAATTTGTTATAAAGTAAAATTATTTCAAACCATAAAAGAAGTATATGATAAAAAATAATTTTATTTTAATATAGATTATAAATATTATACAGAATATTAAATAATTTTAAATTAATTTATTAGAGAATTAATATATATAACTAAAGTTTTAATAAAATATTATTTTATTTATTTTTAAGAGTATACATAACAAGCTAAAATTTAAATAATAAATAATAAATTATTATTTTATTTATAAAAAATAAACAAATTAAGGTATATTTATCTTTTAATTTGTTAATTTATGGTCAAATTAATGTAAAAGAGAGGCAAGAATGTCTTTCAATAAAATTTGGTACAAAATAAAATTATTATAAACTCAAAAAGGTATTTGGTCATACCTATTAAAACTATAAAGCAAATGTAGCAAGTAGACTCTATGGATTAAGTTGAATTATATTATCGATACAATTTTTAATGTTGTTAAAATTTTTATAAGTTATACCTATTTTGAGTGGTTCATTGATACAAGTAAAATATTAGTCAACATTTAATTACTTAATTTTATTAAAGCAATGATTTGTGACATGATGATAAAAAAATATTTATTTGACTATTTTAGTTTTATTTGAAAAAAATGTAGTGTAGTTTTTATTTTAATTTTAATTACTAAGGTTAATGAAAAAGTATGTGCTTAAAAATTAATAAAGGGCAAAGCAAAGCAATAATTTAGATTCTACATTTACTATGCAAAACTTATTAAGATTAGAGTTATGATTTTTATCCTCAAAGTATTTATTATAATGACTTTTTTAATAAATTTTATTTATATATAATATGAGCATATATATACTTATGAGTCCATATTTATAAAGTATGTAATTTATATATGTTATATGTAAGATACTAATATAGAAAGATAAAAATTCTAAATTTTTTTATAAATAAAAGATTATTCATGGTCATTTTTAAAATAGGTATTTCGTAATGTAAGATCGTAACTTTTTTATTTCAAGTGAATTTCATAATGTAAAACTGTAGCTTTTCTATTTCAAATGAATTTCATAATGTAAGATCGTAGATTTTTCATTTCAAGTGAATGATTTATTTTAATGATTGAAATAGAAATTTCAAATGAAAAAATTAGTGTATATTTATTATACATTGAACTGAACTACTGTAAAATAAGATCTAGTTAAATAAATGTCATTATTTTTAATTTACATAAATTTTAATATGTTTGATTGATCTTAATCTTGAGTAGGTAATAAACTTACATTCATAGATTTTATCTTTTGAATTATCATGGAATGAGATATATTATATGATCAAAATTTCAATGACTTAAAGATATAATTGCATGGACCGTACGAACATATATTTGCAACGTGGAATTTATATATAAAATGCTTACCTAAGCTATTGCAATACTTAATTATTTTAATATATGGCAGTAGTTTATTCAATAAATTATTTATTGAATGACAATATTTATTTATAAATTTATTTAACAAATATAAATATATTAAAAATAATAATTAGAACAATTCAATGATTTTGGATAAATATATAATTAAATAGACACGAATTTACTGCGAGCCTAATTTAATTATAACCACTAAATAGAAAATTAAATAAATGGATAATGTTGGTCTATAACCAAGTCCAAATTTAATTTAAAAAAGTTTTAAATTAAATGGGCTTTATTTTATATATATGTGTGTGTGATTTTTCTCGAGTATAATCTTAGACTTATAGGGTAATAGCTTGAGATTTATTTAAAAGATTAGATGATTATAAGATGATTGGATTTAAACCTTCTATATTAGAGTTAGGAAATCTATGGGTTTAAAATATCTTTGTAAGTTCAAGTCCAACTCATAACCTAAATTAATTGTGTAACCTATATATATAAAGATATTAAAAAGTAAAAGACGTGAGAGTTTTTTTGAATCTGTAAAAAAATATGACTTTTCTCTAAAATATATTTTAGTTCACATACTAATTAAAATTCGTACCCATATACAAGAGTAGAAACTGAGAATAGCAAAAAAGACATTAGTATTTTTAAGATATTTTTCTATTCTCCCTGTTCATGTACTAAAATAAAATTTTATTTTTTACTGCATATGATATTGGAATAAAAATCACTTTAAAATTCTTGTATTCCATCCAACAAAACCATGTATGCAAAATCTTTATTATAGATGTGCAAAAAATCGAACAGAATCTCACTATATTCAGCCTATATATTTGGGCCTATATCAACTTTATAAAGTAATTTTTATTTTTAATTATACATCTAAATTTTAAACATAGAATTAAAAATACTTCAAAAAGTTTTTATGGTTTTATGAAATATCCAAATACATACTCAACTACTTATTTATCCTTTTTATAAAAATAAAATATAAATATGATTTGTTGTTAGAAGTAAAAAATTGAATAAATGCTTAATAATTAAATTTTATTATAAGTCAAAATATTTTCAAAAACACATCAGTTCTCAAAGTCATCCCATGCCCCACACCACCGCCAAAATGTCAAATCATGGTCATTGTTAAGGAATCATATACTGATCGATTGCATAATTAAATACAATTAAGTTTGACCCAATTCAAGTTTGTGATGAATTTAGATTAGGTCAAAAAGTAAAGACCCATCATAACTCAAGCTCGAATCTACAAACTTATTTATTATATTTAATATATATAACTATTGTAAATTTATATTTTATAAGTAAATGCTAAATATTTTATGTACATATTTTGATCAGATGATCCATTTATATATTAAATAATTTTAATTCTTTTATTTTAAATTAATTTGAAGTTATAAAATTAATCGAATTATTTTTTAAAAAATTTTAAAGAGGCTCATGTAGGCTTGTACACTAATTAGGTTCAAACTTTCATAAGTTAGACCTTATGAATTGTGTCGAGCCTTTTTTTTTAATAAGTTCAATTTGATCTGATTCGCAAGTTGCCATGAGCCCATTTTCATAGCTAAATTGTGTTGGCTCTTGTGTCACCTGTAAATATTCTCACAACAAATTGTGTTAACACATTTTGTTTATCACTAGTTCACTTCAAAAATATAAAAAAAAAGTCATTAAATGAAATTGGCATCCTGCAAAACTAAAATGGCATAAGATGTGTGACAAAAGTAGCTGATAATCAAAATTTATTAAGATCATAAAAAATCGAAAGAGAAGAAAAGAAAACTAGTGGATATTGGTTGTGGAGACAAAACTGCTTTTAAGCATGTTGGTCAAGGCTTTTCATGGCATTTACTTTGATCTTCCTCGTGTTGTGGAAGCTAAAAAGAAGCGCCATGGAGTTAAGCATGTTGGAGTTGATATGTTTAACAGTATTCCTAAGTTTGATGTTATTTTTCCAAGCTTTGCATTTATTTAATTACTAGAAAATTAATTTTTTTATTAATTTATTATATCGATAATAATTTTATAATCTGTTCATAGAGGATCTTACATGAAAAGGGAGATGATGATTGCATCCAAATCTTGCAATTATGTAGAAAAATTATCACAAACGACATGTAAAAGGTGAAAATTATTGAATCATTAACACTGGCAAAGGAGAAATTTTCACATTTGAACTAAAATCCATTCAAAACGTTTTAACTTAATTTGAAAAATCAATAGTTTTATTATTTAGAGAAAATAAAATCAACACTTTTTGATTTGTTTACAATTATTTCAAATTTAAGTTTTAAATTTTATTTACATTATTTTAATAATAAATAATGAATTATCTAAATTTAATTAATATAAAATTTAAAAATATTTTTTATTTTTTGGTTTAATATAATTTGATGAACTAAAACAACACTAGTCGATTTGGTTCAGTTTAGTTTATTCTTTACTATTACTTTGTATGGGTTTGAGTTAAATCATAATTGATAGTTTTAAATGGTTTGAAATATAGCCCGATCCGAAGATGGCTAGCGCTATTTACACTTCAATGTTCATTGAGATTTATCCTTAAATCTTTTACTAATTTTATTGATCATTTACAAGATTTGTTAAAGTTACATAAACAAAGTAGATTTGGTAAAGTTATGTAAACAAAGACATTTTGGTTTGAAATTAGAAGAGGAAAAAACTTTTGAAATTTTCATTAAATTTTCATGAATGGCCTTTATAATTATCAAACTAAATCTATAATACTTTTAAGTCTTTTTAGTTAAATAACTTTTTTTTTAATTCTTTTCTTTTGTTTAGCACATGGACTAAGAGAAAGAATTAACAATTTGATTTTGAAGATTTGGCTAAGGCGTCAGTGGAGAAAGTGATGAGAGAAAAAAATAAAAAAATAATAAAAATAATAATAATTATTATTATGTATAGACTATAACCTCAATTGAAAATATTTAAATTATAAAAATAAAATCATAATAAAACAAAAATACTTTTTTATTTCTTTACTTGAATTCATTCAATGGATATGAATTCCATAGACCAAGAAATACATTGCATACACACATGTATAACAAAGTTTGAGGGAGAAGTCATGGTTAATTTTACAATGTCAGATTTTGGTTAAGTGAAATTTCGTTCGATCAATGACATGGAATTTCGTGAAGTCACTATTCATCACAACACTCTCTCTTATATAACTCTAATTTTAGTTTATATCAAATAGCATAATATTGCCTAATTAAAAATTTTGCCAATAAAATTTAGTGAGATAGAATTTGGTAGAAGGAAAAAAGTGCACAATGCATATTTACCCAAATATTTATCAATTCTTCTTTTATAACAGATTATGCTCTCCTTGATCAAATTCTCTCCCTCAAGATAACAAATATCACATTGTCAATTTATAGAGTTGATACATTCCAATGTTATATACTAATTTCTCAAAACTTGATGTAAGTACAATTTTAGTGAAGAGATCAATAAAATTATTAAAAAAGTATATTTGTTTAATATCAATATATTGGCTCTATTAGAACTCATGAATGTATAAAAACTTATGCAATATATGTTTCGTTCAATCTCCTATAATATTTTATTCTCTAACATGAGCAATATAAGTTGCATTATCTTCATATACTGTTGTCGAAAAATTTGTAACATAGGACATGTACTTTGAATATAATGGATAACAAATCACAACTATATATGCTCTACGTGTTTTATATAATTCAAGAATCTTAAGATGATTAGAATAGACAGCCAAAAAATTTGCTTCATGTATCATCATGAAATTATTCCATTTTTGTAAGTAAAACCATATCCTATTGATGAATAAACTTTATAAGGATCAAAAAGACAACTAAATGTGCATGACCAATTAGTCTTTGATTTTGTATTAGTTTATTGGAATAAAACAAATCAAATCTATCACTCTATGCAAGTTACGAAAAATATGTTTAATGTCATTTCAATATTACTAAGTAGGTATAAAATTGAATCGGGCTAATAAGTTCACAATAAAAGTTATATCTAGTTTGGTACATTGTATTAGATATAATAAGCCTTAATTGCATTGAGATATAATACTTTTAGATCAAGCATCTCTTCATTATCTTTTTTTGAGGTGAAATAAATCATTTTAATATTAAAAAATCGAACAACTATAGAAATATTGAATAGATGAAGTTTATTCATATTGAATGTTTTAAGATTTTTTCAATATAGGTATATCAATAGATGAATATTTTGTTAGATTTGTGTTCAGTTAGTAGGTTGAGACAATAATTAATTTTTTCTAAATCCCTTTTTTCAAACTGTTTTTCAAGTATTTAATTTAATAGCTTTTAAAATCTCTTCAAGGAGTTCAAATTATAAAATCTAAGTTGGCATATTAAATTATTAATTTATCATTCTTTTATCGAATATTCACTCAAGCGATTGTACTAATGAACAAAAATTATTGCAATCAATACAAAAATCATTGTAATTTGATTGAGAATAAATTATAATATATTAATTTAAATGCTTTAGGCATTTTAAATTCTTAAGGAATTTTTATATAGATATCAAAATCAAGTGACTCATATAAATAAACTGTCATTACATCTATAAAACACATATCAAGTCTTTTTATGATTGTTAAATTTATTAGAATTTAAAATGTGATTATATCTATAATAAAAGAATATGTTTCATTATAGTCAATTTCAAATCTCTGTAAGAAATCTTAATCAATAATTCGTGCTTTATATCTTATGATCTTATTATTTTTATCACATTTCTTTATAAATATCTATTTATATTCAACTTGTTTAAAGTCTTTAAATATCTGAACTATAAGTCCAAATACTTCTTATTTGGTAAATGAAATAAATTATGCTTAAATTGTTTCTTTTCTAATGAAGCCAATCATCCTTTTGTTTACATTCATTAGTAATTCATGGGTCATAATCATTTTTCATAGTTTTGGTAATTACTATAAATGAGAATATATTGTTGATAATTATTTTATTACGATCTCATATTTTTTCTATACATGTGTAATTTATAAATTTTTCTTTATTTTTAAATTTTAATTCACTAAAGGTGTAATTGCATTTTCATATGTAAATATCACTTTAAAAATTTGTATCATTTTAGGGATAAATATCACTTCAATATAATTAACCCGTTTAAAGTTAGTAGTTTAGAAAGTATAAATATATTTATTGTTTAAACATTATTTTTAACAAGAACTTAATTTTTCAATTTTTTTCATAGAATAATATTTTTTTGAACTAATTAATCTATCATGGTTTTTGGCATGAGTGAATGATGCATTTACTACCTTTTGATTAGATTATTATTTAGGAAAAATTACCCTAATTGGTGTATTGGTAGTTAAAATACATAATTTGGTCATTTTTACTTTATTGGTAAATATATTTGGTAATTTATTTACAATTTATTAAAGTTACACTCTCTTTCGCACTTTATTTTTTTAAATTAATTGGTGCAAGAATCAAAACGGGATATTTTAAATAATCAGAGAATTATGCCATTAACTTGATAATATGTGTAAGCAATTTAACAAATGCAACATCATGACTAGATAATAAATAAATATGTGAGCAATGAACAAATGTATTAATTAATATTATAAAATAACAAAATAGACCAGTAGGTGGGTGAATAGGCCCATATTTATTTTCTTGTATTACCTATTAAAACAATAGGACTCAAAACCAATTTAAGAAGGGGATGGTCTAACTATCAATATTACTTGTGAGCAAGCAATGCAAATATTTTCAATAGAATAAAATTTTCAAATTCTTTAATAGGTGTTCATGACAATTCTTTGGTTTTTTAATGGTTATCTATGAGAATTTTTTATTATTTTAAGCATTATTGTAAATCTTGGGTGACCAAGATGTCATGTAATAATATAAACATTTTTGAATCAGTAAACTTCTAGTTAATTACTATGTAACTATCTATTACATTTATGATTATGAAATGCAACCTAGATGATAAAGATGGAAGTTTGTATCTTTCATTAGAGATATTAGAAATAATACAAAGATACTTTATATTATTGTCATTTAAAGTCTCTATTTTTTATTTATTTATGCAGATATCGTTAAAATTGAGTAAAATTTCTTTTAGATCTAACTGAATATAAGACATTATAAATATATAATTTAGTTTTATTTGCTAACAAGATTATGGATTTTTCAAAACCTTCAATCAAAATCCATAGGACCTAATACAAGATTTACTTAGCCTCAATGTTTGTGAATTCTCTATGAAATATTTTTTATTCTAAAAATTATGTGTAATTACACTATGAACTAGACATTCATCCTTAACTTTTTTTTTTTAAAGAGAGACAATTTACTAAAATATATATTTTTTCTTTAAACAAATATTCATATAAGACATCATATTAGAGAAATACAAAATATGAAAATACATTTGATGTATTTAACAAAAGTATAAATAGTGCAAAAAGAAGATAAAAACTTAAAAAAAACAATGATTAAACTTTAATTGCTATATGAACATTACCATTACCAACTAAATGTTATATTTTTTTTTTGTCTTTATCTTTATATAAATTAGAGATGTTAAGATGATTAAAATCTACAGGATTTGAATCATAGATAAAATTAATCTCTATATTCTTTTTTTTAGCCTTGATAGATTCATGACATGCGCAACCAATGTCCTTTATTTTTGAACCAATGTCATTTTCATGCCATTTATAATCATTCCACTTTTTGTGGTTATGCTTATTATTTCGCTATTCTAAGGATTTAGAACTATCATAAATGTGATATCTTTGCCTTCTTTTATATCCTCTTTTACTCCATTATTGTTACGTACGTTGACATTCACTTTTAGGATTAGTAAAGAACTAGTTAGGCATGGTTCTTGATTCTTCAATAAAACTTTATTATTCTATCCAATAACAGGAAGACATGAGATGAGATCTTATCATTTTTTAAATCTTTTTTTACGATATTGTTGTCATAGAATCACATTGATGCATGAAATGTAGAAAATATGTTCTCTAGCATATTTTGCTCATTACCTTTTTCACTACACAATTTTAGCTATGTTATGATTCAAAATAAAGTATGATTGTATTCAACAATAGCTTTTTAATCTTGTAATATCATATTCATCCACTTCTTTCTTGATTTTAAGAGCAATACATCTCTTTGGTGCGTGTATCTTTTTTTCAAATTGGCTTTTAATTTACTCTACAAAGATGCTTGATCTTGTTTTGTTTTTTATTTTTTTATTGTGGTTTTCAAGCCCATAGTTTGAAAGTTCATCCTTGCATTGAGGATCCATAAAAAATAATTATATTATGATACATTAAGAGTAAAAATTGTTAGAATATACTCTAGAAACTATTTGTATTATCGATTTCAGAAATATTTTATATTTTATATATATTATATATTAATGAAAAAAAAGTTCTTTATTTACAAATATAGATTATTTCTTTTATTTAATCATACATATAAATAAAATATATTTGTGAATTATCTTAATAATTTATTTAATTGCTAAATGAAATTATTAAAGTTATTCTCTACGAAAGTGATATAGAATGGTAATGATATCATATAGTAGATATACTGAATATTTATAGTGAAAATTATGAGATTATATTAACGTAGATAACGTGATAGTCACATTATTAGGATAGGAGTATAAATTAAATAATTAGAGAACTATTTTTTTTAGCATGACCACACAAATGATAAATTATATAGTATTACATATAGTCAATCATTTATCATATAATTATACTAGTGTATAATGTTGCCCTTTAACTTAGGATATTATATTCTAATCTAGCATAGATACATATAACTTATATGGTATATAAGTACAAGACTAATCACGTCTTGTATAACAAAGTCAATTTTATCACATGTTATTTATATTTGAAAATGGATGATGTTTAAAATGGGATTTATTGACTTGATGTATAAGATTGAAATTTTTGCTGACTTGATTTGGATTCGATCTCTTTAATGGCATTAACAAATGGTTAAAATAATAAATTTTTAATTAAAATAATTAAATGTCACATGAAAAATTCATGATTGTGAGTTCAATACATATTAATTGATAGTTCATATTTATATCGGTATATAATTTTGATATACTATAAACTCCTTATTGATTAGGATTAGATGACGGAAAATTTTACCAACACGGTGTATATAATTAGTATGAGATTTGATAAAGTATGACTTTATTGTGGTTTAAAGGTTATGATACATTAATAGATGTTAACCATAATCGTTAAATTTTTAAATAGTTTGAAATTCAAAAAATTTAAAATAAGTTCACAACTATTCCACTGTGAATCTACATGGTCATATAATTCACCAAAAATAGTGAAAAAAAAAATATTTAGAAGAGAAAATATTATTAATAGCAAGACTAACAGTTTTAATATAATATTTAGGGTGAAATAAATATGTAAGCGTTATATATATTTATGAATATTTTAATGTATTTGAAGAATTTTTCTTAAATTTGTATTAAAATATAATTTAATATAAATTATATGATCAAATTACAAATATGAATTATCTAAGAACTTATATGTAATTATATAATTATTAAATAATTACACTTAAACCCATGAAGAAATACTTAATTATATTTACTTAAAAGTTAAGTAAATATCTTGTATTTAAATACATGAATTTATATGTATAAAATAAAATTTTTTGGATGATTACCATTAAGTTCATAACACATGTTCATTTTTTAATTAAAGGTGAAGGCAAATATAAAAAGCATGGATATTTATAAGTATATATAGGAGCTTGCTTTACTAATTAAAACATAAAAATTTCATAAACTATAGATTTTCTCCCAAATTTGGCCAAGTTTCTCTCCAAATAATGGGTGGTGTAAAAATATGGTTGCTTCACAAAATTAAAGGTACGTATTCATAACCCATGCTTTATGTAGGGTTATAACCCATTCATGGTTGGAAATTTTGTATATATGAGATGCATGCACACTTGGCGTTCTAAGTATTTGATGAATTGCTTAAATGAATTCAAGTTATTATTTAATGCATGTTATATGATATTTCAATCCTTCAAATGGTATCAGAATATGATTGGATTATGATATGGGCTTGAATTTACTTGAAAATTGAAAAAAATTACATGCATGTGGGGTATTTGGCCAAGGTGGGAATGGGTGCTTGGAAATCGTTTTTAATCATTTCTCATGTATTTAGATGTTTCATAGTGATGAAATAAACCCATTTGTGTATTGATTTTAGTGAAAAATCAAAAGAAATGCAAAGGAGGGATTTTTGACCTAATAGGAGAAATGTGCGGGAAAATATATTCCATGTAATTTGGATGCATTAGCTTGGTGCTTTAAACACATGATGATGTTGTTTGAATGTATTAACTTGTTTTAATGTGACTAGAACATAATGGATGAGTTTGGGAAGCATGGTGAAATGATCACATGTGATGTGAATTTATTCACCAAAGTGTCTTCCTTTTGATGTTTAATGACCAATTGGAAACAAAAACGATGGTATTTGATACTATATGATTCGGCTATGTGACGATGTGTTGATGAAAATTGGTTTTCCTCGAAGTTAAGATTATGTTTCAATGAGTTGAAAAATCGGTCCATGGTTCTCGTGTTAGAATTGGATTTCATTAACATTTATACATGTGTGATATTAATTCATACTTGTATAAGGAATTCATAGTGCATGGCTGAATATGTGCATTTGAGAAGATTATGCTTTCATGTATGAAGACATATGTATATATGTGGTATATATGTATGTGCATGTTGTGAAAATTAAAATGTTTAATTCGATGTTTCCATATATGTGCCATGATATGTGTTGGCTAATGAAAAGTTGTTTCTCATGGTGGACTTATGTGTTTAAGCTTGTTGAACACTTTTATGTATCAAGTGTTGATGCATAATAAATGATGTATGCATATCCGTGTAATGGGATTATACTTATATGTATGCATTAGATTATGTGATTATGAGATAATATGTCTTGTTTGTTTATGAACTAACTAAATGCATGCATGAATTTATGTATTTAAAGTGTTTGAACACATGTATGATGATGTTTTGTTTCATGCATGTAAATATGATTTTATACATGAAATGATGCATATGTGATGTGTGTGTGTGTGTGTGTGTGTGTGTGTGTGTGTGTGTGTATTATGCATTTAATTTAAAATATATATGTATAAGATACAAGTGTATATATGGATATGTGTGTGTATTATGTATGATAATTTCAAAAATAAAACATTAAGTTAGTTTAATAACACAAACAAGCATAATGTGGTTATTAGTTTGACTAGTTGCCAAAAAAAATCACAAAATCAACACAACAACAAAACATTAGAAATTATTTGTGAGACAAGCATTTTTTAAAAATCAAGCAAAATCAATAAAAATAAAAAATAATGTATAAAGTGTTACACATATATTAATAATTAGAGCGTTATTAATAAAACGTGCATTAAAATGTTTTAATAAGAATAAAAAATGAATATATGTATATTTGATATATATACACTAAAAGTTAGTGAATATTTATTCATAAGATGAATAAATAATAAATAATTTATATATTTAAGATATGTATTTGATACATATGATATTAACATATAAATTGACTTTATAATAAAATTATTAAATTCATATCTCCTTTGGTAGGATAAGAACAAGTTTTATAACTTGGTATTATATTCTAAGATTCTAAAATGTGAGGAGTATAGTATTGACGTTATATAATTCAGTTATTTGGTTTTTAAGTGTATATTATTATCTGGACCAAGAATCTTAAATGTGAAGTTTGGACGAGAGCTATATTTTAAAAAAAAGCACACTAATTTGGATTTAACTAGTTTAAAATATTAAGACTTCAAAATGTGATATATCTAAGGTTAGGGCAAAGAAAATGAACCATGCCTTATATAAAATATAAAAGGAAATTATTTTTCACTCATTGAGATTAATTGACTAAGATTCTAAAATGTTAGATTAATTAATCTTAATAAGAACTTGATTCTTTACAAAAATATTAAACCTATTAAATTTTTAACGAAACTTTTAAGTCCTGACTTAGAGAGTACATGATTCAAATTAAATATTAAGAGCTAATATAATTAATATTATTTGATAATTTTTAAAGTATTTAGTTGTTATTGTTCAAATTGTTTAAATATATATGAGATACTAATCGATACTTTTTTTTTATCGTAAACTCTTATACATGTGATATAAAACATACAAAAAGTCAAACAACACTCTCTTAAGAATATTGAGTAATAATGTTTTGACAAAAAAAACTTTAAAGATTGGCTCAAAAATCTTAAAATTGTTCTGGATTTTGAAAATTTTGACTATGTTTTGAAAAACCTCTACCACTTGAGATACATGATAATGTTACACGTCATGATGTTGAAGCATTTGAAAGATGATATGATAACAACCGAAAAGTTCAGGACTATATGTTGGCATCAATGAATAAAGAGTTTCAGACCCGACATAAAAAGTTTCATAGTACTTATGGTATTCTACAAGCCTTAAAATAGTTATATGACAATAATTCTCGAATGGTGAATAACGAATAGTGTGTTATCCTTTTTAATATAAAGCTTAGGGATAAAGTGCCGCCAAATGATTATGTCATTAAGATGGTTAATCATTTAGGATAATTATACACGTATAATGTGATCATACCTCATCACACACAAGTGAATTTGATTTTTTAATTCCTTTCTCTTAATTATAAATTATTTATAACGAACTATAATTTGAATAGGATTGAGTAGACTCTTCCAGAATTGTTCAATGGACTTTAAAAATTTTATAGGCAAAATAATAGAGGGAAATGATATGAGGATGTCCATATAGCTTCTGCTAGTAGGACTAACAAAAAGTCAAAGAAGTCGTAACAAATAAAGGGCCAAAAGTTGGTATGAAGAAAAAGAGTTTTAAGAAAACTTAGTCCAAGATAAAAAAGGCTAAGGATAAAAGAAATTGTTTCATTGTAAGAAGTTTGATCATTAGAAGAGGAATTGTCCTTTTATTTATAAAGAATCTTAAAAAGACTAGAGTAAGTATGTATAACTGTTATATGATTGATCATGAGATAAATGTCTTTTTAAATAACCAGTCATGGATATTTGACTCAGCAGCTACTAGTTATATTTATATCTATTTGCAAGCAATGCAGAATTGTTTTATATTGTAGAAAGGCGAGATAATATTGAAAATGATTAATAGAGCAACTGTTGTTGCAAAAGTTAGGGGATCATGTTTTCTCATATTGGCCACAGGATACATTTTGAGTTTGAACTCTATTTTGTATTTTACTAAGGCTAGTAGAAACGTCATTTATGTTTTTATACTATGTAAATATGATTACTTTATATAATTTGATGAAAATAAATATTTGATATATTTGAAAAATATATTAGTTAGCAAAGTAATAAATATAAATAGTTTATATGTGCTTGAGCTATGTAATATAGATCTATTAAATCTATTATCAAAAAAAAAGCTTCAAATAAATTAAATTTTAAAATTTTATGGCATCATAGATTAAATCATATCAAAGAAAATAAAATAATTCAACTTGAAGAAAATGATATTTTTGGCCTATTGGGTTCAGAACCCTGTCTAACCTATGAATCATATTTTTGAGTTAAAATGATCAAATCACCTTTTAAAAGTAAAGACAAAAGAGCAAAGGAACTATTGGAATTCATGCGTACAAATGTGTATGGACTATTTAGTAAAGTAGCTTAAAAAGGATTTAAGTACTTCATTCCCTTTACTGATGATATGTCACAGTATAGATATGTGTATTTTATAAAATATAAATTTGAATATTTTAAAAAAGTTTAAAAAATTCAAGAATAAAGTAGAAAAACAAATAAGAAAGAATATTAAATCTTTGAGATCAGATCGTAGAGGTGAATACTTGAGTACCAAATTTCTAAATTTTCTTGAAAAAAAATAGTATTATTTTTCATTTAACCTTCCTTATGCGCTGTAACTTAATTGTGTAATAGAAAGAAGAAATCATACTTTGTTACATATGGTGTAATTTATGATAAGTTTTATAGATTTGCCTATGTATTTGTAAGGTTATGCCCTTGAGAACGCTGTATATATCCTGAATATAGTTCCGTTAAAATTAGTCTAAAAGACTTTGTATAAGATATGGAGTGGTAAGAAACTTAGTTTTAATTTTATAAGAATTTAGGGTTGTTCGGTTTATGTTAAGTTAGTTAACACAAGTTGGAAAAAAAGAAGAGAAGAATCAATTTATAATATATTCTAAAAAGAGTTTAAGATGTTATTTCTACTTCTTTTTTAATTAAAGAATTTCGGTCAATCGAAATACACACTTCTTAAATAATGACTTCTTGGAATAAAAAGGTGCAGGTAGAAATATTGAGTTAGAGAAATAGTCCTTAGTACCTCAAACCGACATTACTATAGCTAGATTGTCCAGTTAGTAAACCTCAGTAGAAATTCCAGCTCGAAAATCTTTTAAAATATCGAAACCTCTAAAACGATACGGATTTCTCCACGAGCATGAATATGACTCATATTTAGTGGGAGAAATTGATCATGATGATGATTCTAGATGGATTTTTAAAAGAAAAATTGGCAAGGATGGCTAGGTAGGAACCTATAAAATTAGACTAGTGAAAAATGATATACACAGAAATAAGGGTTAAATTATGAGAAAATCTTTTCGTCAATAGCTATGATTAAATCCTTTCAAATTATACTAACTATTACTGCATGCCACGATTATAAGATCTGGCAGATGGATGTGAAAATAACATTTCTTAATAGGTATCTTTAGGAAAATATTTATATCAAACAGCTTATGAGTTTTGTATATGCTGTAGATATGAATAAAATATACAAGTCACATCAATTCATTTATAAATTAAAATAAGCTTTCAAAAGTTAGAATATTGATTTGATGATTTCAACTTTTTTTAAATCATTTGAATTTGTTAAAAACTCAAATGAAACTTGTATTTATAAATTGATTAAAAATTATGTCATCATGTTCCTTATATATTATATATGGATGATATCTGCTAATAAATAATGATATTGATATGATGATTAAGGTAAAAATTTGGTTATTTAAACATTCTTGATGAAAAATTTAGGAGAGGTGACTTACGTCTTTAAGTTTGCGTCTATAGAGATAGAGCAAAAAGGATAATTGAATTAATCCAAAAACTATACATAGAGAGATTGTTGAAAATGTTCAACATGGAGATTTTTAAAAAAAGACTTCTATCTTTCATATATGATCTTTATCTATCTAAAGATATGAGTCCAATAAAAAGCAACAGCAGATATGTATTATACTTAATGCTTCAATTTTATTCAATTTAATGTACACAATGCTATGTACAAAACCTAATATAGCATATACTATAAGTGTTGTGAGCAGATATCAAGTTATTTCAGGAAAGAAACATTGTTCGGTTGTGAAATCAATTCTTAAGTACTTGAAAAGAATTAATGACTTAGTTCTTATTGAATTAAAATACTTATAACATGCATAAAATCAAAATATATATTTAATAAAATATTTTCACAAACACATAGAATGCCACATGTACATATATCTCACATATGCATATTATGGCAAGTTATGGATAAGTTTGCTTACTTAGATGATGTGGGATGATGGATGAACATTTAATTGTGTAAAGTCTCCACAATTTATGCTACAAAGGAATTGAGAAGCAATGTTGGCCAAATAAGGAGGAAGAAGAATAGGTTTCCATGGTTTTGTTTTCTTTTTTTATTTTTCAATTCAAAATTCAATTCATTTGGTCAAACAACGCACACATATATACTTAAATAATTACCCATGCCTTTCCAATCTTACCTTTGCTTTTTAATAAACGTGTAAAGGTAGTATGAACAAATTGGTGATCATTTAAAAATTTTTATTTTCATACAATTAAGTACTTAGACTTAAATACAAATACTAGGCCAACTTATTAACCACATTAAAATTAAGTATATATACATAGGCCAATATGTAATTATCCTATAATTATATATTTTCACTTAGATTTTTAGATAATTAATATTATCAATTTAACCATATAATTTACTTTAAATTATATTTTCATGCAAATCAAAGAAAAATCTTGTAAATACTTTAAATAATTCATAAACATATATAACCATTATATATTTTTATTTTAACCTAAATATTATCTTAAAGGTGTTACGCTTTATTCTTGATAATATTATCACTGCCAAATATTCCTTATTACTTTTGGTTATTGGTGTGACCATGTTGATTTATTATAGAATAACCGTAAATTTATTCTGAACTTTTTGAGTTTATCAAACTCTTTGATTGTTTAACGATTATGGTTAATATCTAACAATGTGTCATAGTCTCTAATCTATAATAAAATCATACTTCATTATTTTTTATCTCAATTGTATATACCATATAGGTAAAGTCTTTCTATTGCCTAATTCCAATGGATTTAGAATATATAGTAAGTCAAAACTCTTTATCGATGAATTCATAAATCATCGATTTATATACATTGAACTTGTCATCATGAACTCTTTAATGTGATATTTGATCACTTTAGTTAAAATTTTATTTTTTTAGCCATTTATTGATGTTTGCCTAGGAACTCAAATTTGGATTTAGTCAGCAAAAACTGTAATCTAATATGTATTGAGTCAATAGATCCTGCCTTAATTGTCACACACTTTTAAATATAAATAACATGTAATCAAACCAGTTTTATCATATAAGACATGACTAGTTTTATACTTATTTACCATATGATCATGTGCATCTACACCGAATTCATCAATGATGTCTCAATTCAAAAGACAACGTCACACGCTAGTATAATTACATAATAAATCATTAACTACATGCAACAATACGTGATTTATCGTTGTGTGGTCATCTTCAAATAAATAGTTCTCTAACTACTTAATCCATACTAATGTTCTAATAACGTAACTATCACATTATCCGCAATAATATTATCTCATAATATTCACTGGAGATATTGGATATGCCTACTATATGATATCGTTGCTTACTCGATATCATTTTTGTAGAAAACGGTTTTAATAATATCATTTAACTATTAAATAAATTATCTGAACAATTCACAAATATATTTTATTTATATACATGACTAAATAAAGAAAATAACATATATTTGTAAATAAAAAACTTATTTTTATTGATACATAATGTATGCATAAGACAAATATATATCCGAAGTCGATAATACAAATGACTTTTAAGGTATATACTAATAGTTCTGAGTTATATATATCAAGAGTTACGCATTTAAAGATACTTAGATTCATAATTTTAGTTTGATGTTGATGATAAAAAGTTTATCTCAGCATTTATTTTTATATGTAATGGTTGTTAGTTGGAAGAGTTATAAACTAACTATGGCAACAAACTCCACAACAAAAATTGAATATATTACTTCAGAAGTATTAAAAGAGGTTGTTTGGATGCGAAAATTCATATATGAATTTGGTATGATTCCTCACATGGCTTATTTAATAACTGTATTTTGTAACAATACTAGAGCTATTGCACAATCAAAGGAATAAAAACACACTAGAAGTTTAAGCATATTCAACGTAAATATTACATTTTGAGAAAATTTATTAGAGATAAAGAAATATTGATATAGAAGATATTTTCAATAAACAATGTTGCTAGCTTACTGACTAAAACTATAACACACAAATAGTTGGACCATCACATTGAGAAAATAGGTATGATATATTATTCATGTTATCAATTTTAAGAATATTTTATCTTGTATATATATTATAATCAATAAAAAAAATTTTATTCACAAATTCATATTATTTCTTTTATTTAGTCATGTATATATAAATAAAGTATATTTATAAAATGTCCTAATAATTTATTTAATTATTTAAATATAATTATTAAAATTATTTTTTATGAAAGTGATATTAAATGGGTAATAATATTACATAATAGGTATACTGAATGTTTCTAGTAAATATCATGAGATGATATTAATGCGAAATGCGAATAATATAATAGTCACATTAGTAGAATATAGGCATGGATTAAATATTTAGAAAACTATTTTTTTAAACATGATTATACAAATGATAAATCACATATTATTGCATGCAGTTAATGATTTATTATATAATTGTATTAGTATGCGATGTTATCTTTTAACTTAATACATTATAGTCGAATCTGGTGTATATGCACATGGCTCATAGAGTGTATAAATATAAAACTAATCACGTCTTATATGATAAAGTCGATTTAATCACGTGTTATTTGTATTTAAAAATAGATGATAATTAAGATGAGATCCATTGACTTCATATATAAGATTGAAGTTTTGATTGACTTGATCGAGATTCGAGTTCTTTAACAAGCATTGATAAATGACTGAAACAGTAAATCTTTAGTTAAAGTAATTAAACATCACATGATAGATTTGGATATATTATGGACCCTTACTTGATTAAGATTAAACGACAAAAGAATTTTACCTATATGGTATGTATAATTAAGATGAAATTTGATAAAATACGACTCCATTGTAGTTTAAAGGCTAATGCATTGTTAGATATTAACCATAATTATTGAACTTTTAAATAATTTGAAACTCAAAAAGTTTGAAATAAATTCATAACTATTTCATGGTGAATTTACATAGTCACAATATTAATCAGAGATAGTGAGAGAAATATTTGAGAGAGAAAATATTATTGATAGCAAGACTAACACTTTTGAGATAATATTTAAGTCGAAATAAATATATATAAGTGTTATATATATTTATGAATATTTTAAAATATTTGAAGAATTTTTCTTAAATTTGTATTAAAATATAATTAATGTAAATTATATGGTCAAATTAATAATATGAATTATCTAAAGACTACATTTAATTGTGTAATTATTAGATAATTACACTTAAACTTATAAAAAAATACATAATTATATTACTTAAAAGTTAAATAAATGTCTTGCATTTAAGTATATGGATTTAAATTTATAAAATGAAATTTATTGAATGATTATCATTAGGTTCATTACACATATTCAGTTTTTGATTAAAGGTAAGAATAAATATAAAAAGTATGGATATTTTTAAATATATACATAGGTTTGCTTTACCAAATTAAAGCATAAAAAATTCTATAAACCCTAAATTTTCTCCCAAATTTGGTCAATTATCTCCAAGCAATTAGTGGTGTATGCTGTAGTTCATTCACAAAATTGAAAGTATGTATTCATCACCCATGCTTTATGTACGGTTATAACTCATCTATGGTTAGAAATTTTACATACATGAGATATATGCACATTTGGCATTCTTCGTATTTGATGAAATGCTTGAATAAGTTGTTGTTTAATACATGTTAATAATATTTCAATCTTTCAAAAATTTGTAAATTTTTGAGACTTGACATTTTCAATGGGCATTATACAAAAGGATGAATTAGTTACATGATAAAATATATCCCATAAACAAGCATGATAAAAGAATATTAAAAATTCTACACGTGTTTGACACTTCAAGTCTATATGTGTGATATTTTAAAGATCTAAACCTTTAGGTCTTTGATTTAATAAGATTAATTTTTAGAATTTTAAATTCCAAGTATCTTTTTTGTTTTTGCAAACTTCATGTTGCAATAATAATATTTAGCAATATCAATACATTAATAATATTATAAGTTCAAATAATAAATAAGAAACCCAAAAGTAATTAATTAGGATACATTATATCAACATCATTGCTAATATAATGCAATAAAAAAACAAAAACCAATTATCTTTATATTTTGATTTAGAATATCTTTCAATGATGACCACATGAAATATTTATAAAGATAATTGGATAAAAATAAAAGTATATAAAAATAATATAATAATATATGGTAAAAGCATTTAACAAAAAATATAAGAAAATTAAATACTTTACTTGAATATTGTTGATTATGTGTTGCAAATAGACTATAAGTTGAAATGAAATATTTAAATTTTAAAATGAAATCATAATAAGGATTTCATTAAATGAATTCACTCAATGAATATGAATTCCCCGTACTACCAAATACATTACACATACGCGCAGAGGAGATGAAAGTTATGGGGCTGCGCATGACATGGAGAAAACGTGTGGTTTGAATGAGTTACCGGGAGGATTCATGGGTAAAATGCTAGTATACAGGAGTGGTGATGCCAAGAGAAAGCTTGGTGAGACCCTTTACAATGTGAGTACATATACTTCCCAAGGAGACTTAAGTAATGCATATTGAAAAACACGACCTTTTCTTAATACAAATAAAAATTAGAAAAATAGTCTGGAGCAGCTGAGTGAGCTGACAGATGGTAAGATTAGATTTGCATGAAAACACCTCAATCTTTTCGTGTGCTATTTAACTCCCAACTAAGAAATCGCACAAAATTATAGTTTTATCTTTTCGTTCACAAGTTTTAGTTTATATCAAATACTATTTCTTATAATTTTTGTAAATTAAAACATATACAAAATCTATAAAAAAATTCAATATTTAATACAAATTAAAGTTAAAATTTTTGAATGAATTATTGAAAAAATAATTTAATATATTTAAAATTTTGAATATAAAACTAAATTAAACTAGTTTAATAAAATTTATCAAAATAATTTAGTGTAATTTTAAAAAATTTTGACATAATTCATTGAATTAATGCATTTTTAATTTTTATTCATGAATTTAGTTTGATGCATTTTAAAAATTTTCTTAAATAAATTTTGGTAAGAAATTTTAATTCAATACAATTCAATTTAAATCAATTTTATTAATAGACCTTTTAAAATACAGTAACTCTTGATAAAATATAAAAAAATATTAGGGATAAAATCTAAAAAGAAGGTATGTTTTAACTAAGAAAAATTAAGTGAGCTATGATTAATTTTGCGCTTTAAAATTGACCTGTACGACAAAAAAAAAAGAAAAAAACAAAAAGAAAAGATAAAGCTATGCTTCTATCCCCACCTAGTGATCGCCGTACCCAATAAAGGAAAACAAAATCAACTGATGACCGAAGTAATCAATGAAATCGTAATAAAAGCAGATTATTCTCTTTTTTCTTGTTAAACTGCGACGGTGTCGATCATTGTGCCGATCGATCTTTTTTGTCTCTCAAATCTCCTTCAGTCACTGGTGAAGCAGAAGCAGAGACACAACTAGGGAGTGTAGCCCGTCATGGCTCGTTCCTCCATGGCGTCAACGGTTAAAGCTTACTCTGTCCCTCTAATTCTCTTCGGCCTCGCGTTGTTTTATCAGCTCGTCGTTCTCCCTCGCTCTTTTCCTCCCTCCCATTACGACGGTGTGTTGCAATCTATTTGCATACGTGTACATCTCTGCGTATATGTTCCGCCTTGATTGACTTAATAAATTGTTTTTGGTGAATTGTAGTTTTGCGAATAAAGCGGTACAGTTCTATCGAAGAAGTGAAAGAAGCGTATGAGAAGTTCTCATCCAAGTGGTAATATTATTGATTTTTTTAAACTTGTTTAAATGTAGTTCATGTTGCAGAATTTAATTTATATTAATTGTTGGTTGTAATTAATTGTTTCAGGAGTTCGGGTGAGGAAATTCCTAGTATTGCAGATTTCTTGAAGGTTAGTGATTTACTGATATGCTTTCAATGGTCATTTCTTGAGCATTATAAGGTGGGAAAATCTACAATACCAGATGAAAAATACCGGCAGTTCTGTACTGATATTGAAACGTCAAACTTGCAGCATGAAAACTAATTTTAATGTGCTCAGAAATTGTGTGATGCTCTAGCATGCATATTTTCCTTCTTAATTCAGGTGAAAATATTAGATATTTAGCAAACTTTCTGTGATACTTTTGCTGAAATTTTCTAAAATGCTGTTTGTAAATAATGTTTGCAATTATTGATGTCAAAAACTTTTAGCTAGGGCTGACGGTGGCCTTAGAAATATTGTTTCTGTATTTTTCTTCTTTTTTTGGTGCAAAAATATCAGATAATTAACAAAATTTCTGTTACAGTTTTACTAGATAATAATCAGTATTGCACTAAGGCAGACAAATTTGATTCTATTCTTACCCACTTATTCTTATTCCATTCCAAGACTTTAGAGATTACTCATTTATCATGTCAAAAGCAGTACTAGACAGTAGCCTAATACAATCATCCACTATTTTCTTGTTTGCTCTGCCTTAAATATTTACTTGTCATTTAATCTGGAGTGTTGATGTAATAACGAAAAAGAGCATGGTACGGTCTTTGTGTTAGAATCTTGTGTTCCATCCAAAATCGATTGCATTCCTATGTAGAAAATCTAGTTTATGCGCTGACTAGTGGCAAAATAAGTCTCAGCTTTGTCATTATAGAGTTTTAAATTCTGTTTAGGTTGATGGCCTGAATCTCAGCCACTTCATATATTTTGAAGGGGTTTCTTAAAGTAATTGAATCTGCAATTCTAGATTTTCAGAAATGTCAAATTTTGTTGCTTAATATTTGAACACCTTTGGGGGGCTATGAGAAATTATATCTATTCGGTCAAAGACTAGAGGAGCCAGTAAATTGCTATTGCACTGTTGTTTGCCTGGCAAACATGTAGAATAGGCGTGGTGATTAATAAATGGGGAAGTTTAAGAAACTAATTAAAAATGTAGAAGGATTTTATGTGCTCTGTTGTTGCACAAATTTAGTACTACTTATATTTGACATCCGGATTGGAACCCCTTGCATATATGTTATGGCTTTGGCCTCAATCCGCAAAATAATAAATTGTTTCAATGTTGTTTTTGTGGATATCACTTCTGTTAAATGTGCGACTTCTCAGAGATCAGTGGAAGGAACCTTCTGTTATGTTCTTTCTGCAATATTGTTGGTTACATATATGTAGTTTTTCTGGCAGATTCGATATAGTTATGAGTTGCTGACAAATCCTTTATGGAAAAGGAATTATGATATATATGGCATTGATGAGCAACCGGTAAGTAGCTGTCTCTGGTCTTTCACTATTTCTAGCTTGTATCCTTCCATCTCTTTTCTCTCTCTGGCAGGCTTTAAATTGGTGCATTTAGTGGCTTGACATTTTGTCTGTAGCATATTGTTGACAAGGTCAGGCAGCATTATGGAAAGGAAAGCTTTTTGCATATACCTTTACCTTTACTAGATGTTGTTGCTTCTGGTTAGTGAAGTTGCACTCTTCCTTTTTTCTTTTTTGTTTCTTTTTTTTTTAAGCTGATGATTTGGGATTTTTAGAAACTGCTGATAAATACATAAATCTTGTCTTCTGACCAGATCGTGGTGATCATGCTTTTAATGTAATTACATCTGAGGATTTCCCATTCATATTTGATGATTCCAAGCCTTGGCTAATTCAGGTAAGATTTCTATCATTTAAATGTATGAGTTAAGAGAAATGAAATATAACAAAGGCACAATTCTGGAATATCATGGGAATATACAATTGAAAGCAAAACAGCTTCAAAACTGTACATGGATGTCTGAGTTGGAAAATAATATCTCAGAGAACTGTAACAATTTGAGTAAAATTTGAAAGCATCAGCACAGTTCCTCTTCTATCCACATATGATATTTATATACCGAGCTGATTTGATCTAACTATTGATACACTTTTCAATATACTAAATGGACATATATGCATAGAGTGTATGAGTGTTTATTTATGCAAAAGCTAAAAAGAGTAAGAAAGCATATGGCACGATAAGGATTATAATAATAAAAAAAAAGGAATAACATGTGTGGTACAACTACAGAAGTGGCCCCCTTAACTTGAGTGTTGACTAACTGTGCACCCTGTTGGTGTTTTGTTTAATTTTAGGATTTTTTTAGCAATAGAGATATGAGTTTAAATGTATTATTAAACTTCTTGTTGACATTTTTGAATAGATTATGCTATTGGCTATATTGTTTTATCATTTTGGTGAAATGGTTAACAAAAAATGTTAATGGATATTCGTATCAGGTTTATGCAGATGGGAGCTATCGTTGTTCTCAATTTTCTGATGTCTGGAAAATAATTGGTACATTCATTTTTAAAAGGTTTTAAGTTTGTAAATCAAATTTTGTTCTCTCTCCATTTCTAGGTCAAGCACAGTGCTTAGTTTTTTACATTTTCTTTTTTTAATTTTCCCCTATTTTAATTTGGTTCATTAAATTATTATTTGATTATAGAATCTAGATGATGCCATATTTAATTCAGAAAGAAATGTGCATTACATAAACGCTGGTCAACTTGAATAATGTCAAAAGTTGGACAGAAACAACTGACTTAAATAGAAACTTAAAAGCGGATAAGCCTAAGCCAGTAGTGATCAAAACACGACCACTCTCACCTTTTCATGGACAACAGTGCTTAAGGCCTGCTATTATATTCCATTTCTGTGGAAGAAGCTGGCTTCTTTTTTCAGACTAGGAAAGAGGTTTTGTATTCATGAACTCTGTGATATGCTGTTATTGATATTGGACTATATCTTCATACAAGAATTCTTGTTCCATAATTTATTCAAATACTTTATTGGTGTGTGTATTCTTGCATGTGCTGGGTGCTTATTGATGAGTGGTGTGCATTATAGTAATGCAATGTGTGTATGAAAGATGATGCCAGTTAGAGATTTTGACAAAAATTTCATCACTATACATTCAGCTACTTTGCTAAAGGGAATTGCAAATACTGGTATGGTGGAACTTGGTGATATTCAACTTGCTACTTACCTTGCTGAGAGAAAGCCAATCGGACAATTTTTCTTTAGACATGGTAAGTTTTATCTACTCCCTTTTCACTTACTATTATTGAAACTAGGGTGAGCAAAATCTGTTTCAGTTCGGGTTCTACTTGAAACCAAAATCTACCCTCTTTAATAGGGTATTCTATTTTTGGGGTCCGTTTAGTTTTGGTTTGGTTTTGGTCAAAAACAAGGTACTCTATTTATCAATTATCTTAATTTCTTCAAATTTTAATTTCATAAAAGAAATCTTAAAAATTAAAATCAGTGGTATTAAATTGTAAAACAATAAAATACATAAATAAAAAATATAGTGAATGAAAGAGAAAAAAATGAAGTTACCAAATAAAATTGATATATGACAAATTGTTTGAAAAATATTGTATTATTACTATATGTTATACATATATATATATATATCACGAGAAGGAGAAATTTAATTTTTTTTTATGATAGTACAATTATATATATAATAATATTATATCATGTACATATTTATTTATTATAATTATTAATTTGTTAGATAATTTTAATATATATATATATTATAATTTTATTAAATTATTAGAAAAGTAACATGATAAATTAAGTCAAATAAAATATTATGAATTTATTGATTAATTTTTTCTAAGTAGCTCAATGGATAGAGAGTATTCTCATTAACAAATTATTTACTAAACTAAATATGAATATATTAATATGCGAAAGTTACATTTATAAAATTTTAGTAATAAATTTTAATGGTATGTGTTGTGTTTTTAATTAAAGTATTTATTTAACATTAATTTTTTTGTAATTTTAGTGAAAATTTTTAAATATTATTATTTTATTAATTGTATAATTTGTTGAATATAGATTTATATTTATTTTATTTTCAAAAAATAAATTATATAAAATACAATATTATAAATAAATTGTGAAAATTAAGCCGTTCTTCGATTTAGTTGCGGACCCACAATCTTTCGAACTAGAACTTATCTGAAAAAATCCAGTTCCCATTTTTTTTTTTTTTGCAATTCGGTTTTTGGCAGTTCCGGTTCTACTTGTAACTGCTACACACCCCCAATTAAGGTGAGAGAGGAAGTTCTCAAAGGCAGTTATAAATAAAAATGATTGACCAAGACATGAGCTCTCAATTTAAAGATTTGGGGATATGTTAATGTAATATCAAAAGCTTCAAAAATATTAACTTCTGATATTAAAATAAGTAGAATGGAGACTGACATGAGGTGGATACTAGCAAGTAGATGCCCTCGCATTCTTTTGGATACATACATACATATCTATGGTTCATTAAGTGCAAACACTCCACCTTTTTTGTGCTTATGACTTACTAGATATGCTTACAGGTCTTCCTTCACTTGTTGCATTTCCACCAGGGTGTAAAGCTTCAACTTGTATGATCAGGTGAGTAGCCAGTTAGTTTTTTTTAAATTATTTAAAAAAAAAAAAGAGCATAAAAGATTCTACTGTATTTTATTGTTAATTGCAGAAGCTTTATATAAGTTGCACAACATTTATTCATGTTGTTCTCTGGACTGTTCAATATGTTTTTTTAGCTTTTGGTCTTATTTCTTGATTGCTTAGTGTTAAAGTGGAACAGTATCTAAAATTGACTTTTTTGTGTTAGGTTTGAGGGAGACCTATCCGTTGATACAGTTACGGATTGGTTTTCGACAACTGTACTCGGTTTACCTCGTATTTTCTACTACACAAAGGAGTCAATGGTAATTAATATTGACTCTGGAATCCATTTTAATTCCCCAAAAAAAGTTTACCTTTGACATCTTGTGCATTGCATAAGAGTTTTAGAGCCAAACAAAGTCTGATTTTCCTATCAAATGTGAATAATTGGTTGTTATGGTTAATTTCTTCTACATCCACAAGTTTTTCAGCAGCATTGATACAAAACCAAAATTTCTTTGGTTCATATTCAATTACATATATTTGGGCATCATATTTGGATACTATGTTTGGGATACTATGCTCACAAAGTCATAGAGAGATTTTTGAATCCTTTTGTGATCCTTGTTGGTTGATTATGAAACTCTGTCCATCTGTTTTAACTGAAGTGTTTGATGATAGCGAAGCCAAAGTGCATGTATAGATGTGGCAAAGAAAAAATTTGTCTATATCCTAAATGATTTCTGAAGAAAGATTTTTTGGCTAGTTATATCCAAATTGAAATGTCAATAGGGTCCAATTTTAGTATTAATTTTGCATATAGCTAACAATGTCCTCTAGAGCAGTATCACTTTCTTTTGCATTCAAGAAAGCCCCACCTATCCTGTTTATTACTTTGGATAAGTATGATAGGATTTTTCCTCTTGTTATGCAGGGTTTGGATGAGTGTTGGGGTGGGGGAAGGGCTTAGTTGAATTATGTCTCACTTGTCAAAAGAAAAAAATTAATTATTTTTTATTGATTATGTCACAAATAGATGGTACTCAATGCATTATCATAGGTGGCTTCTAGTTTGTCTATTATTTTATATTGTGCGCACAATTACTGCAACTTGCTTTATGTTGATATTTGTTCTCTTGATTTTATCATTTTGTATCCACTGATGTAACTGACTTAGAATTACATATTAATGCATTGAAATCCAGGGAAAAAATTTTCTGGCAAAAAGTGGTCCCCACAAGGTACTGTTCCTTCTGGTTGCTCATATTCAATAAAAAATAATTTGCTGGTCTTGCAATTTGATTTTTGGTTATAAATATTTGCACCCATGTAGGCACTTTATTAGGGCATTCACAACTTGGCAAATCATACCATGTTACTTTTTTCAATTTTTCTTTTGGGAACAAGGACAACAATTGAAGGGATTTTTTTTTCAAATTTCTTGGGTTGTTGTCTTAGTTGTGAAACATGTAAGGACCTAAAGTTTTTATTTTGTCTATCCTTTCACAGTAGATTCACTGTTTTGCGAAAGGAAAGTAGGCGTGACTGGTTCCTTTGTAGATCAAAACCAGCTATGGTTTGTGCTCAGTTGTAGTATTCAGGGTCCTAAAGATGTTTGGGAGAGAAAAAGTGAATTAGCCTAATCTACATGCTTTCATTCGGTCAGATTGAAAACCAATTAACAACTTGGATTGGGTGTAGGGTGATGTTAGCTACTGATTTGTGAAAAAGCTTCATATCATGTAAGTCATTGAGTTGGTGGAAGAGATTAAATTGAGTCTTGAATTATAGCAAGCTGGATTTTGCAATGATCTTCTTCCTTTTTTTATGAGAAGAAAGCTGGATCCAGTGTCCAGCCAAAATGTTTACAACTGATTTCGGAATAAATGTTGTAACCTAGAAATGGCAGTGTTGTGATCTGGTGATAGTTCATAATGAGTTTGGTTATCTTGTCATTAAAATTTGGCTTTAGCTTTAGATCAGCTAAGTAATAAGAGATAATTTTTAGACATAAATTTGATATATATATTTTTTTCCTAGTAGAGTATGGTTTGGGGAAGAAGGATTAAAACTTTTGAAACCATTTTGAGGAACATGTCCCTGTGGTTTGAAGTTAAACCTCTTTAGTAAAGTAAAAAATGTACACCTTGTATTACTCATATTAGAAACTTTTAATTCAGAATTTGATATTTTTATCTATTACTAATACGAAGATTGGATTTGATTATGCCCCTCCCTACAAATTACAAAGTTTCATTGTTAAAATACAGACAGGCAATGTAACATGCATTGTGATGTACAGAGCCTACAAGTCTTTCAATTCAATGGAATCATCCCTCCTATGAGTTGGATTGATATTAATTTGAATCTTGTGACTACCTTGTTGTATTTGATGCTTTTCTTACTTGTAGGTGAAGATAATTTTTTTCTCAAAGACTGGAGAGCGGGCTTGTCCTTTTGTACGTCAAGTTTCTAAGAATTATTGGGCTTATGCCTCTTTTGCATTTGTGCTATGGCGACAGGAGGACTCTTCCTTTTGGTGGAATATGTAAGTGCATTTCCTTTCTCATTAATGAGATTTAATATGTTGTGCTTTCATGAAGGACTCTGATTAAAATGTTTTTCAAGGAACTTCATAATAAAGTTATTTATCAATGACATAAATAATATTTTTCCAGTTGCATTTATAATTTCTTGTAATATATTTCAACTCATGTCTGTTCTTGCTTGCTTTGGGAACCATTTTAGGTTAGTGCCTTGTTATTTCCTAGTGTTGCAGACAACCTTAGCTGAGTTTTCATTGATGACAACAGGTTTGAGGTGGAATCAGCCCCTGCCATTGTATTCTTGAAAGATCCGGGTGTCAAACCTGTTGTATACCATGGCATGTTACTCTTTTTCTGTTCGCTTGTTTGTTCCTGGTGCCTCTAGAATTTTGTATTATGACTTGAATGTGCTAAAAGCTAAATATTGCACATAATGTTGCAGGATCATTTAATAATTCATGGCTTTCAGAAGTCATGGAACAAAACAAACAGCAAGGTATTCTCAGTGTACAATTACTTGTTAAGTAAGTTTAATTTTTATAGTGGTGTTGATATTCACTCAACCCCCCGCATTTTGTGTAATAATACTCTATCTACTAAAATTTTTATAATTACACTTTTATCCTTGAATGAAATGTCTAAAAGAGATGAGTAAATATTGATTAAATTTAAGATATCTCTTCTGCCTCAAAAACCCTCTTATTTTTAAAGCACCTTAAATGTTTTCTTAAATTAATATAGATTTATTGCTATACACAATATTTTGAATTGAGGGGTGATGAGCAGAAAAAAAAAGTAAGTTTTATGTTTATTTTTGTAATTTTTATAAAAAAAATTATAGTTAGACATTTTGATGTGATGTAAAATTTAAGAAATGTTGTGCAGAGAACTACTGAAAATTTGACTTTCATTAAGAAGTTGTATGCTAAACAAATATAAAGAAAAGAAAAGAACGCACTATAAATTTTAATTTAGGACAGTATAATGTTTGTATTAGATTGGGTTGACTTACAAATTATTCTAATTTTTAAGATTTTAATGGGGCGTGTTGTAAGTGTGGTGCTATTTGCAATGAATGTTGCTATGGGAGCTGGGGTATGTTTTAGGGAAATATATCCACCCATTTTCCAGTGTCAAAGGTATCACCAATTTATTTTGTCACATTTATTTGCTTCACCATATGTTTTGATTATTCAATTTGGTTCATATTTTCAAGAGGTTTGTTTGTAAATTTATCAGGTTGAAAATAGCTTCCCTATTTTTATTACCACGCACCTACCCCATTCTCCCCATACACGAATGCAAATAAAACATAAGCCCTAGAGGTTGGTGTGAGAAAGTAAGTTTCACAGTCCTCCCAAGTCATGTGTGCAAAAATGAAGTGAATCATATCTTTGGTCACTGTTCATTGTTCACTTGCTTTGTTTCTGGTAGATTAGCAATCTACCATTAAAGAAATGGAAATCACTATGTGGCTGTTGGGTCATATTTGAAGATACTTATGAAGTACTTGGCTGGTCAAGTTGCATTTGAGGAAATTGGGAACACCTGATATTGCATATGCTTATCTTTGTCTAATACCTGTTTGAAACATCTTTAATTGGTGGATGTTTCAATCTTAATGATGCCAAAGTCAAGTCTTTTTTTTTTTTTTTTTTCTGTCCTGACACTCCAAAATATATTATAGCTATGGTTTGAAAGGTCTATATTTATTTTGAAACCCCATGTTTCAGAGCTTCCTCAATTACGGAGTGTGACATCAATGGAGCTGGGTTGTGATGCTCGAGGGTATTCTCGTGCCGGAAGTGATACTGCAATCTGGTATTGTGTTATTCTTGCGGGAAGGCTAAGTCCAGAGCTAAATAAAATGCGAGAGGTAAGCATTTCTCCAGGGTTTTTCCTAAGGATTATAATTATTTGGATTTCGGTCTTAAAAATCTTGTGCAATATTTATGCTGCAAATATCCTTTTTGTCGTCATATTTTTGTTACGAGTCTTAATTCTTTTTGGCACGACTCTTTCCAGAGGACTAATAATTATAATTACATTCTAAATGTTGTCATTTTTGTTTTTATTACCCTCTTGAAAATTGAGAAAACTAACTAATATGCCAAAAGAAGGAAAAAGGGGAATCAAGAAATTCATTATGGGAGAGAGGGAGAACTGATTCCGTGTGAACAAAAGAGAAACCGGTTGGGGTGGGGGCTGAAGTAAACCACTCTTAAGTAAATGATCAAATGTACAAAGAGAGATCATGGCAGTTTATGAACAAAAAAGAAAACTTTCTAGGTATGGCTCATCTATGGAAAAGTATTGAGCAAAAAAGGAAACTACATTAGAAAACTACATTAGAAAACAGTTCCCTGTAGACTTTTTGAAAATTTTCTACTGTAGCTTTCATGATAAACAAGGGGTTTTCTTTAGATTTTTAATGATTTAGTATTTTTTTAACTCCGATGTCGTCTTGGCATTTCAGCAGAGTTTCTGCTTTCTTTCCATCACATTTCTGTTGTTTTTGAATGGAAGATTAAGTCCTGTGTATTGTAGAGAAGAAAATCTTAAGGATTTTTAAATTGATTTTAATCTCTACCTTACATTTTAGAATCTGCCTTGAGTCTTGGTTATCTTCTCTCTTATTTTTGTTGATGTCATTCTTTTTTCATTGGATGATGGTCCTTAAAAAAGCTATTTGAGGCATTCTTACCCGAAGAGAGTCATGCTTCTTTATTAAAACCTAGCAGCTGCTTTTAGGATTTCTGGCTTTTATGATTTGGATTCTTTTACATTAATGGGCTGGTTGCCAAGCAACAACTGAGCTCTATAGTTTCTCATTAAGATTGTCGACTATTTTTTACCACTAATGCAAGTTCACAGACCATGCGCAGGGTTCAAGAAACATTATCGATTAATGATGAATTGAATGCAGCTGACGCAGATCAATCTTTAGTACTGGCAGCGGTTGCATTCAGAAACAAGAGACTGACTTTTGCTTGGCTTGACGGAGAAGCTCAAGAAGTGAGTTTTATCAGTCCCCAACCTTTTTTTCACGTGACGTCTTTGTTTTGTCTCTGTTCATTTCCAAGCATGTTGATGATACTAATTAGTGACCTAGGTGTGCATGTTGTGACTGAATTCCTTGATTATTATCTTATTCTTATTGTTTGATCATATTTAATTGGAGAGATCTTGTCTAAGGAATAAACCTCATGGTTGCTGGGACCAAACAAAAGGCAATTTTGCTGGACTTCATCAAGTTGTAGACTTGTCACTGCAAAATATGTGCCTAAGTAGGCCCAGGTGATAGAGATTCATCATCTGCATCAAGTTTTGAACCTCGTCGTGATGCCAAAAACTGCTGTGAATGTATTTACTTTTACTGTTTGTTACTGCTGCATCATGTTACTTTTACCATTGAAATGAATTGGAACTGAATGTCTTGAATAACTGAACCCAACCTAAACGTAGAGGTTGTTTTTGTCATTATATTGGTTTCGGTCACACCCCTGGCTAAGTTGATGTATGATGATGCTGTTCTCGATTTTGTAATCTGTTGAAGCATTGTGGTAGTTAAAATGTAAATATCTTAATTTATGCAAGTCAGCATATGCAACTATTAGGGTACAAGCCATTAATAGTATGTATCCTTGTCCAGAGATATTGTTCGTTCTACCTTTTCTCAGAAACATCTTTTGAAACTTGTGGACCAAGGAGGGATCTAAGTGATGTCCCTCGGTTATTTATTGTGCGTTACAAAAGAAATGCTACTGAAGATGTCAATAAAGTTGAGAGAGCTCCAAAAAATATATGGGATGCATTGCAACACGAGGAAGTGGATCCTGCATCACAGCTTGTAGTGAGGTACAATGGTTCATATGAAATTTCTCAGGTATGAACCTTTCAATTATGTGTTGCTTCTGCTGCCTTGCTCATGTCTATATGTAGAGTTTGTGTTTGTCTTATTAGTTGTTCTGTTCTACTTTGCAACAGATTATAAAATGGGTCTCAGAAATAATTCAAGATGGTGACTCCAAGGATCTCCCCTTTTATGTAAGTTGAGCACCTTTTGTAAATCTTTTTCTAACTCGTTTTTCATTCAACTGTTGCTTGTCCTTTTAGTTATAGTCTTTTTAGAAATTAATGCAATTAATGGAACTATGTTTATCAAGAATGATTTAGGCTTATTTGGTATTGAGTTGTGATTGCTTTTAGCACCCAATTCATTCTGTGGGGATATAAATAAAAACAACATACAACATGCATAATTATTTCCAATGAAACTTTTTCAGTCTAATTTTATAGATGTGGAAGCACTGAATGTCATATAGCAGCACAAAAACAAGTCGTCCATTGGTGTTATCTTCCATTTAAAAGTTGGTGTTAGCTAACACTTTCTTAGCTTGCTTTCATAACACAATAATATCACCATAATACCAAACAAAGCCTTTGATTCCGTCAAATTATGTAGCGGAAGAGTTTAGGGCAATTAGCTCTCAAACAATTAATCTAGAATGGGGTGATTGTGGTTGGAACAATAGAAAATATTTAGGTTTCAAGAAATTTAGAACTAAAATTCTAAATTGAAAGAAAAGAAATGCATAAGCTGGTTATTGTTGTCCTATTTGTACTAGTTAATACAAATCCTAATTCTAGGCTAAAAACTATTAAAATCTTTTATTAGATAGGAATACAAAATAAAGTAGAATAACAGAATAACTATTCCTAATTAATTAAGTAAAATACCTAGTAAATAGGAATCCTATTAAAATAAGAAAACTAAAAAAAAAATAGAAATCCTAATTTGATTTGGATGCTCTTGCATCACTACGTGTCACAATTTGCTACAAATTGATGTTTTTGTTTTCTTAAGATCCCGTTTTAGGTGTTTGCCATATTACAGCCCTAGTTTGTAAGATTGCATAGCTTAAGGTTATTTGGGTTTATTGTGTTGTTTCCTTAATTATATAGTGCGCTGATGCTATGGATTGTATTAAGACCTGAAAAGCTGGAAAAAGATATGTGGATTCATCTCTTTGTAATCATTGTTCGCTAAAGTTTTTTTTCCTCTCTTTCTGACACAGAGAACAAAGACTCCTGAACTTGTTCTTGAGGATGCAGAACCTATCTGGTCCAGAGGTGCCCAAAGCATTTTTTCCAAGGGCATTGGAATGAAGCACATGATTCACAACATTGGTGGCAGGTGTTTCAATTACCTGGGAGATCCTAGAATAGGTTCAGTCTTGCTTCTGGTAGCATTAATTTCTTTTGGTACCATCTGGCTGCTGAGGAGTCAACAAGGAGCTCATCCAAGTCAGTCAGGTGCTAAAAGTCAATCGAGGATAGAGGTAAGTGATGGTGGTTTTCAAACTTCTCAAACATAATAATGTGTAACAGCTTTCTCCCAGAACCTCAACTCTCAGAACCCTTCTCTATTTATCTGCTACCATTCATGCATGGCAAAGCAAACAATTGTTACGTGGGAAGACAATAGCTGTTCTATGATGTGCACTAATGAGTTTGAAGAAAATGATACTAAGCCTCAAATTTGTGTTAGCAAGAGTAAATTTAGTTTCGTTCTGTCATGTTGAAACAAATCATTACTTTGGATAGTCTTTAATATCTGGCGCCCCATTAATGGTATTCTAAATTTGAAAACAGATTCAAGTGTCTGGGCATGGTGTATACACCTAATAAGTTTAGATAGCCAAATGCGAGTCTTTTAGCTATCTTTAAAATTCATTCAACTCGAACTTCCAGTCATGTGCATTACTGGTTCCATGCAAAAACCATTCCAATTAACTTCACCTTTAAGGTACTGTTCTCTGCATTTTTTCTCCTCACAAATTTTTCCTTCAGAAACAAGTTTCCTTCCATCTTTTTCAGGCTGAAAGTAGACCAACACAGAGAAATTGGGCAAGAAATTTGTCAAGCAAAGAACGACCTCCTTCTATAACTGACGTCGAGCCAAAAGATGCTTATCAGATGCCGCTCTCAGATTCTGATGAGGAATAGTAAATGCTGCTCAATGAAATGAGGCGTTGGACTTCATGAACGGGGCTGGAGATCCTTGAAACGACTCATGATCATAGATGGAAGTAACAAATAACTGCAATTGATAAACTTATCACAGAATTTTTGTTGAATAGACTAGATGATTCATGGAATAAATTACAAATTATTTTTAGGGGTTTGTCAAAGTACCGTACCTTTGATCTATTCTGCGTGTGCAACTGTTTTCTTTCTTTGGTCAATACACCCCATAATTTGTAGTTGAATTACCTTTTGGGACCAACTTGCTTAAGTTGATTGTGACTTCACCGCGAAAGCATTAAATGGAAGAATTGTGTTTAGATGTCATTTGAGTCAAATAAATAAAACAGAAGTTGGGGACAACCCGTTTTGTAACCGGTCGTCCTCGCACGTTTGAAAATTATTTTCTAAGTATTTTTTTAATCCATATTAAATTTTATATTAAATGTATTAAATTTTGCATTATATTTTAAGTTTAACATTGTCTCGTACCAAATTTTAGTTGGTTTCAAATTTTACATTAGTAGTTTGAAAATGTGTTACAGTTTTATATTATATTTTAAATTTATTTTATAGGTTGTAATTTTGCATTGAAAGTATTAAATCTTACATTATGCATCTCAAATTTAACGATAAATTTCATATATTATATTTGAAGTCCTTTTCAATGACAATTTAAATCTCTCAGTTCAACAAATCAAGTTTTGCATTATTCATTTTAATTTTAGCATTACTTTTGTCAATTGACTATAGGTTTTAAGTTTTGCTTTAATTGTTTTAAATTTTTTGTTATGATTTAAGTTTAGTATACTGTGTTTTGACACCATCTTAAGGCCGTTTCAAGCCATTTTAAAGACTTTCAAATTTTGTGTTTTATGTATCAAATTTTGTGTTGTGTTTGAAATTCTACATTATTATGTATCATGAAACATTGTATCTAAAATTTAACATTAATGACATCAACTCTTAAATATACACACATGAAATTGTTTTATATATTCAATTGGATAAATTTTAACTCTTTTTTTATTACATTAAATTTTACATTATGTATTTTAGGTTTAACATCACTCTAACTAATTATCCATATGTTTCAATATTTGTATCAACTTTTTCAAATTTTTTATTATGATTTCAAGTTTTATGTTGTGTGTCTCAAGTTTAATGTTATTGGTACCAATACTGAAACAAATCCTACAAAAATATTTAATACACCCAATTAGATAAGTTTCAACAATGTACCAAAATTTGCACTGTGTGTTTTGAAACTGTGTTTTAAGTTTCAAGTTTATTTTACTAATTGTTTGAAGGTTTTAAATTTTGTGTTAATTAATTCAAAATTTACATTATTATTTGCCAAGTCTATTTTTAACAAGTCTAGTATTGAGTATACTAAGCTTTAAGTTTTGCATTATTGTCTCAAGTTCAATATTATTAGCACCAACTATTAAATTCATCGCACAATAAATTGTTTTATACACCGTGCAAAACTGTTTAAGGTCTATTTTTGAAGGTATTCAATATTTATATTTTAGGTTTTAAATATTATGTTATTGCCACAAATTGTTAAAAAATACTTCACAAAATTATTGAACAAGTTTCAAGCAGTACATTGAAAGCATTAGTATTGAACTGTGCCTTTCAAATTTATTATTTTCGGTACTCAGTACAAAATATCATGACAAAATCATTTTGTACTCACAGATATATGACTCCATGTCATTATTATGAAAAATATTTTTGATTTATAATATCAAATTTTGTTTTAAGTTTTAAATCATGACCTACGTTGGAGTGTGCTAGTGTTATATAACAACAACAATCACAGCACCACAATTTTATTGATAAATACTATCATAATGTATATCATATCATACTAATGCTGATAATAATTATAATATTAATATGTACAAAATAATCGATGTTATATTAATATCGATAAAATACTATCATTATATATATAACACACAAATATATCATATTTATAATTTTTTTTTAACGCATCTCATATCCTACTATATATACTATTCCATTAGAAGATTTGAGTATAAGAGTGACACATTTACTGATACAATCTTATACTTTAATACAGTAATAATAATAACAATATATCTTGAACCAATTTATGAGATATAATTTCAATGAATAATTTAGAGACTGACTATACTATTTGAATGTAATTTTACATAGAACAAAAACACTTAAATACACACATGCACACAAACATTGAAAAACAACTAGCATGATGGCAATGGATAGGATATTTGAAAATTTTAAGATATATGTTTCCATATCTAATTGAAATGCTCAATATCCATATCTTATTCATAATGGTTGAAAATTATATATTTAATATCTATATCTATATATAATCGAAAAATTAAATATCTATATTCGTTTGCAATAACTAAAAATTAGTTAAATATATTACAAATATTAATTTTTAGGTTAGAGTTTGAAAGCAAAATATACCTTTATTAGGCTAAACTGCGAATTGTATGATATGAATTTTATTTATAATTGATTTCAAATAAAATGTTGTATTAAAATTCATCTAATGAAAGGAATAAATTAAAATCTATATAATGAAAATAATATTTTAGTTTATAAATCATTCATATCATAATGACATCTATCATTATTTATGACGAAAATTTGGATTTGAAAATGCATTAAACTATAACGTAATATTCAATTTAAATTTTTAATGCTTAGTAAATTTATTATTTATCTATAATGAATTGAAACAAAAAATATATTAAATAAGAGTAAAATATTGTAGAGTTAAACAAAAAATTAGGATTATATTTTTATATTTTTTATAGAAGAGAGTAGAGATTAGGTATTGGTGAATTTATTATAATTTAATGAATATTATTTTTTGAACAAATATCAAATAGTCGATAATTAAAACTATATTCGACTAAAATTAATTTCGAATATCTATTTTAATATCTATAACCTATCCAATATTTATTAAATTTTGAATAACGAATTTTTTATTCGGTTGGATATTATTGGATATCTATGATATGCAACCAAGTTGCCATTCCTAATAAAAATCCTACCTAATAGAAAGATATGACACTTAATTAATATAATATTAATATTATTACAATTATTATATTTATAAAATTAAAAGTAATAGTTTTTTTCATTTTCATTATGAGTGTAATTATTTTTAAAATTCTTTGAATAATATAATTTATTTTTCAAAATTAATGTAAAAATGCAACATTGGCATGCTAAACTTTAAAATTTAATTTACAAAAATTTAGTTCAGATATTTCAGTTTTTAATTGCTTTTAATATTTTATTTATAATATATATTTTTAATTGCTTTTAATTTTTCATCTTAGTGGAGATTATATATATATATATAATTAGTTTGTACATTAATATTGTGGTTTGAGCAACGGTGATTGTGGTCATCCAAGACACTAGTTTGGTCAACGGTAGGTACCTTGGAGCCAGAACACTTATAAGACCTTATGGAGCTATAGCCCTCGAGCCTTGAGAGAATCTTTAAAACAAATTTTAAGATTTTGAAAGTTATACTTGAAATACTATTTTGCCCCTTGCACTTTCTTTGAAATCTTTTTTTTTTTGGATTAAAATGTAATTCAATATATTTTCGAAGTGGTCCTATTACAGGGGTATCAAGTAGGCAAAGTTGGACGGCAAAAATAGAGCTCATACAGACTCAAAGATTGGGCCTATATAAAAGAAGAGGCTTGACACAGTTTGTGAGCCCAATTATACTTGGGCCTAGATAAATCTTTTTAAAATTAATAATTTATTAATATTATAATTTTAAATTAATTTAAATATATAAGTGTTAAAATTTTTAACATATAAATGAATCAAATGAATAAAATATTTATTTAAATTATTTAATAATTATTTATAAAATATAAATTTATAAATTATATATATTAAAATATATTAAATAAGTTTGCAATTTCAAACTTAACTTGAACCGAGAGTGCATGATGGACCTTTTATCTCTTGCCCTAACTTAATCCATTTGTCATTTCTAAGTCCCATCATCTTTAATATGTTCTCGTATGATTATATAATTTAAAAATAATAAAAAATTATTAAGTAGTACCATACTTATTTCTATTTACAAATAATAGTCCCCACTTTAAAAATAATTTGGCTCACCTATACTAGGAATATATGTCCTAACTAGATTATAATTCTCCCTCATAAGAAATCATTCCCATTTAATTAATTACTTTTTCCTTGTATATAATTGTAATTTTTTTTTCATTTAGGAAAAAATTATCACTATGTAAAGAAGCTTTATGTCACAGTAAACAACATCATTCTTTTATTTTTAATTATTTATTTCTCTCTTTTTCACTTCAAAGGCAAGGAGAAAAAGTTTCTCCAAAAAAAAAAAGAAAAAGATTAGTCCATTTAAAATATTTTTAAGTATGTTATTTCTAAATCCTACAGGTTTAGTTTTATTAACTTTAGAATTGTATAAATATAGTTATAAATTACTCTGTTTGTGTAAAATTATGTTATTTTAGATATAATAAAATAATATTGCGAATATTTTACTTAGAACATGATGCATATTTTGAGGATTTTTATTTTATTTTACATACAAATAGAAAAGCCATCTACAATTGATCAATTTTTCCAGAAAAAAAGTAATGCAAAATTTAGAAGTCAATTCATCATCCTTATGTCTAATCTATCACTTGTACTCCAAATTTTGATAGTCAACCTTCAAAATCTCTAAGAATTTAGGTCGATGAAGTCAAGTTGACATTGAACTTCTCGAGTGTGATCTAGGGTTCTCTCTGAACATACATGGGATTATAATACTCATCAATGTCATTAAATTCCAAGAACATACATTAAAAAAATTTTGCCTTCTTGAATCATGCATAAAAGATCCTAATTCACCTAAAAAAAAAAAAAAGCCAAGAGACCTTAGGAAGATTAATGAGAAAATCTTACCACATACAACAAGTATTTAATCAGTACTCATATTAAGAAATTGCAATTAATTGACTATAACTGAAGCTATTAAGTTTATTTTAGTTAAGCATTACTAATTTTAATTAATTTTAATTAATTAGTTAAGTGAAATAAGCACAATGCAAATAAAATAAATAAGACTACAAATTTTTAACATAGTTTAAATTTTTTAATTTTACATTCACGAGGTCATATTCAGAGAAAAAAAATCTACTAAAAAAAATAACGATTACAATACTAATAAATTTAAACAAAATAAAGAATTTCTCTTATATTTGTAATTGCAATCTTAAATTTTTTTAGGTGAACTTGGTCAACGACATCTCTTCTCCTTGATGCTTTGAAATTCTTTTGACTTAACTCAATAAAATTCTTTTGCTAGTTATTGTTAACAAAAAGATACAAAAAAAATATTTTAACAACACTTAAGAGAAATTTTTTTAAATTTATAAAATTAGATATTATAGACACATAATATTTATCAAGTTATTTTTTTTCAGATCAAAAAAATAATGTGTAAACAACTTGAAAACAAAGAAACCAAGAAACAAAAATATGCAACACTCTCTTGTTTTTGGCATTCTCTTTTTGAGTACTGTACGTATATCAGCCTATTTATTATTTTAAAAGTGCTAACTTTTCTATTAATAATATTTTCTCTTTCAAATAACTTTCACTGCTTTTAATTATTGCTGTAATTATATAAGTTTAATGTAGAATAGATGTGAACTTATTCTAAAGTTTCAAGTTTTAGACTATTTGGAAGTTTAACGGCTATAGTTAATATCTAATAACGTGTCATAGCCCATAAACCATAATGAAGTCATACTTCATCGAACTTCATCCTAATTATAGATGTCTTGTGAGTAAAATTATTTCGTTATCTAATTCTAATCATGTAAAGGTTTACAGTAAGTCAAAAATTATATACCGATATAAATATGAATTATCAATCAATATACGTTGAATTTGTCACTACAAACTTTTTCGTATGACTTTTGGTTACTCTGATTAGAGATTTACTGTTTTAGTAATTTATCAATATTCGTTGAGGAGCTCAAATATAAATCTTGTCAGCAAAAATTCTATTCCTATATTTCGAACCAATAGATCTTGTCTTCACTATTATTCATTTTTAAATATAAACAATATATAACAAAATTAATTTTATCATTCAAGACGTGATTAGTCTCATACTTTACACTAAATAAACTACCTATATTTACTCTAAATTCGACTATGATGTCTAAGGTTAAAGAACAATATTGCACAGTAGTATAATACCATGTGATTTATCATTGTGTGATCACGTTTAAAAAAATAATTTTTTAATTATTTAATCTATACTAATATTCTAATAATATAATTATCATATTGTTCGAACTAATATCATTTCATAATATTTACTAAAAACGTTAGTAGTTTACTATGCAATATCACCTTCGCAGCGAACGATTTTAATAATTTCATTTAATAGTTTAATAAATTATTAGGATAATACATAAATATATTTTATTAATACATAATAATCGGTTAAATGATGACAAATAAATAAATATCATTAAATTAGTTAATGATATATAATATTAATGTCTATTAAATTGCATCAATAAATTGATTAGAAAGCAATTTTATTCTTTAAATATAAAGAATAAATTCTCCAACAATGACGTGCTAACATCCGTTAGTTTGAGAAATATTTTGATAATTTATTAATACTATAAATGTGATTTTCGGATATACAAAAGTTTGCTTAATATATATTATTTAATTTATATATTAATAAATAACAAAAGTTTGCTTAATATATATTATTTAATTTATATATTAATAAATAAATAAATTTATTTATTAATATTTAATAAATATTATTATAAATCAAATTAATATTTATTTGAAAAGTGGTACCATAAGATATTACCAAGTGTTTAAATCAAATAAATCTTTACTTGACAAATAGTAAAATCAAACATTGTCAAGGATGTAGATTAAGACACCTAATATTTATGAATTAAATATTTTAAAATATTTAATTCAATATTTGTTTGATAAGTAGTATCATGTAAAGTGGCCAAATCTTAAAATCTTGTAAATGGTTATCCATAATAATGGAAATCAGTAGTACGGATTTTGACACTTAAGTTTTGATTTTACTATTAATATTTGTTATTACTTAATTGTTAAGTAAGTTGATAAAATTAAAAACCTTAATAAATGAATTAAATTTCATGGATTTTAAAATCAACCAATGAAATTTTGCTAAGCTTACTTTTATTAATGTATATTGATACATGTGTAAGTATAAATAAAGAAGTGAAGAAAAAAAAAAGAAGAGAGAATGAAAAGGAATTTTAGCCACCGTAAAGAAGGAAGAACAAAAAATTTTTCTTAGCATTTTCTAAGGGAAAAAGAAGAAAAGAAAAGAAACAAAATAAGAAAGAAAAAAGCAAAATTATTGTCTCTTGTATTTTCTTAATTCTTGATAGCTAGAAACAATTTTCTTATTGTAGAAAAATTGTTTAAGGCTTGTTGAAGCCTATAATAGTTGTATTATAATTTAAATTAAGCCTCCCAATACTTTAACCAGAAAAATCATTAAAAAGCACATGTGAATACGCTTGGAGGTAATTGGAGACAATTTGCTCGTCCAAATCAACCATAAGGTAATATTTCTTATATCTTGTGTTATGTTTTTTAAAAAATTACATAATATCTGTTAAGATTTACCAAAATTTTTTGGTGTAACAATGTGATGGTTATAATTTCTAGCATGTGAAATTGGATTCCTAACAAAAACATTACCGTCTTATCCAAAAATGCTTTAAAATTTATTTAAAAACATCACCATTCTCTGTGAAAATGCAATAATTTGTTAACTTTGATGATCAAAGTATAAGAAATGGTGAGCTTGAGAATTTTAGGCAAAGAGAGAAATATGAAAAAAATGAGAGAATTGCTTTTCTTCAAAATGAAAAAAAAAATGTTACAAGGATTTAAATAGACAAACAATCAACAACTATAATTATTTTCCCAAGGTGGAATAGTAGTAATGCAACAAATTACTTAAAAGTCAAAACAACTCCCAATGTTCACCATTTTCAAATTTGAATGTTTAAATTCAAATTTGAATATTTGAATTCTTCTCTTTGGCACCTAAAAGTGTTGATTGGATTTAAGATGCTGATTAGGATGCTTACTGCGATGATAACTGAGATATACAGATTCCTAATGCAGCACAGTCACGATGCTGGCATGAATATCGAGATTGGTCAATTGGCTCAACTAGCTTTATTTCAGCACTCCCCCTCGAGTTGGGCTTGAAGAAATTACTCAAATTTAACTTATTTATTGCAATCCCGATATGTTTTTTAGTGAGAGGTTTTGTGAACAAGTCTTGTAATTGATCTTCACTTTGAATATAATAGGTGCAGATGATCTTATTTCAAACTTTCTCCCTAATAAAGTGACAATCCATCTTAATGTGTTTCGTCCTCTCATGTAATACCAGATTGGAAGCTATGTAGATTGCTGCTTTATTGTCACAAAATAATTTAATTGGCGCTTCAGTCTTAAACCCCAAATCTTGAACTAAAACTTTCAATCAAATCGGCTCACACGTTGTACATGCCATAGCTCGATATTCTACTTCTGCACTTGACCTTGCTACTACACTCTATTTCTTGCTTTTCTGGATTACCAAGTTTCCTCCAATAAATATGCAATATTCGGTTGTTAATTTTTTGTCTTCAATATTTTCGGCCCAATCTGCATCACTATATGCTAGAATCTCATGGTGACCATTCTTTTGCATGTGTAAACCTTGTCCTAGTGTTCCTTTAAGGTAACATAGAATCTGATTCACCATGTCCATGTGGTTGGTCATTGGTTGTTGCATAAATTGACTAATCTGATTCACAATAAAACTAATGCCAGGTCTAGTAATAGTTAAATAAATTAACTTACTGACAATTCGCTAATATTGCTTGACATTCTAAATTGGCTTAGGCTACTTCTGTTGGTCTTCTTCTTTATACTTTTGCTTGTAGGTATTTTTAATTGGCATTGAAGCTATCTTTGCATCTAGTTTACCTGTTTCACTAAGTAGATCAAGTGTATATTTTCTTAGCATAAAAGTAGTCTCTTTTTGGAGTGGGCAATTTCTATTCCTAAAAAATATCATTCTTAAAAAATCATAAAAGATATGATTTAATGCAACTAATGCTTGTTGGGTCATTGCTAGTAATGATAATGTCATCGACATAAATGAGAATCACTATTATTCCATCTTTGGAATATTTGGTGAATAAAGAGGAATTAGCCTCACTTTTGGTGAAGGCTAATGTAATTTGGAGTATCAGGCCCTAAGGAATTGTTTAAAGCTATAAATGGCCTTTCTAAGCTTACATACATGTGATTTGAGAATGTCACTCCCATACCCTTCAGGTATTCTCATGTATACTTTCTCTTCTAATTTGCTTTATAAGAAAGCATTTCTTACATCCATTTAGTACAATGGCTAATCATAATTAATAGCTAAAGACATAAGGACTCTAATGGAATTTATTTTAACTAAGGGGCAAAAGTCTCAGTGTAATTAATGCCAAAAGTTTGAGTGAAATCATTTGCCACCAACCTAGCCTTATGTTTTTTTAACAGTACCATCACTCTTAAACATGGTTTTATATACCCATTTGCAACCTACAACCTTCTTCCCTTTAGGAAGTGGAACAATATCCCAAGTTTGATTTCGAATTAAAACTTTAAGCTCTTCGTTCATTGTATTTCTTCAAATTGGGCTAATTTGGGCCTCTTGGTAACTAGAAGGTTCTCGAATATCATCAATAGCATTTAGAAAAGCTTTATAGTGATTTTTAATGTGATCATGAGTATAGTAACTTTGAATATGGTGATTGGTTGACACGAATCTCGCCAAGAATAACGAGACTCGAACTCAACAAGGAACCTAAGATCGTTCTACAATCATATTTGAATGGAATCTCGAACTATTATTTATAAAGAAACAAGAATCTTGGTATAATGTAAACGCCACAAATAGTGATGGAAGCCTATTTAATAAGTCAATCATAAACGCCATAAGAATAATTCTTGATAAATTCAAATAGTTTTTCAAAGAACTAAGGAGAAAAAAACTCTTAATTTTTCTAATTAATAAATTATGATTTTTTTTTATTCAAAGGTGTCTATTTATAGGCTAAATTATTACAAGGCAAGTTTCAAATTACTTTAATTACAAACCATCTTAATTAGGATAAAAAAAATATCTTTTACTTACCTAAAACAAAAAAGAAAATAATTAGCCAATTAAATGGCTCTACATGCTTAAATTAAAAAAAAAAGTTGACTAATTAAATAGTCTTACAAATGACTTTAAATACTCTTAAACATGCCAATTTTATTTACTAAAATTAAACTTAGATTTGGCTTGACTTTTCTAAAACTTGAATTATACAGATCAATCTTTGGTGGATATGTGAACCAAGTTCAATGGATCTCCACGAATTAATTTGAATCCAAACTTCTTGAATTAGCTCGTTAAGTACATATTTGAACTTTTTTACTTGTGCTCTCGTAACTAGACCAATCGAAACTTGAATTGAATTCTTTGAAGTCATATCATGATTTGTATCATTCCTCTCCTATTGAAAAGAATTTATCCTCAAATCATCACTTATATCAAAAGAACTCAAATTAGCAACATTAAAAGTATCACTTACATTGTACTTATCCGGTAAATCTAGCTTGTAAGCATTGTCAATTATATACTCTAAAATTTGAAAAGGGCTATATCCTCTTAGAAGTAATTTGGAATGCTTTTGTGTCGAAATTCTCTCTTTTCTTATATACAACCAAACCCAATCTCCTAGTTTAAAAATCAGCTTGCGACACCTCTTGTTGGCTTGTTTTGCGTACTGCTCTGTTCTTCGCTCAATGTTGAGTCTTTCTTTCTCATGAATCTGCCTAATAAATTCAGTTTTCTTCTTGCCATCTAGATTAACTCGTTCAATCATTGGTAAAGGAGATAAATCCAATGGAGTTAATGGATTAAATCCATACACAATTTTAAATGGAGAAAATTTAGTAGCAGAATAAACAATACGATTATAAACAAATTCAACATGTGGTAAACAAGCTTCCCAAATTTTAATTTTTTTTCTAATAATAGCCCTTAACAAAGTAGATAAAGTTCTATTTACTACTTCAGTTTGACCATTAGTTTGTGGACGAGAGCTAGTAAAAAATAATAACTTGGTACTTAATTTGCACCACAAAATCTTTCAAAAATAACTTTAGAATTTAGCATCTATATTCGAAACAATTGTTCTAAGTATATCATGTAATCTCACAATCTCCCTAAAGAATAAATTAGTAACATGTGAAGCATTATCCGTTTTGTGACATGAAATAAAGTGTGCCATTTTAAAAAATTTATCCATAACTATAAAAATTGAATCTCTACCACTTTTACTCTTAGAAAATCCTAACACAGTCCATAGAAATATCAATTCAAAACTCATTAGGAATGGGCAATGGTGTGTATAAATCATGGAGTTGCATTCAAAATTTTGCTTACCTACATGTGACATATCTATCACAAATTTTCTCAACATCTCTTTTCATGTGTGGTCAAAAAAAGTGTTTTTGCAAAACGGCTAGTATTTTTAGCTATTACAAAGTGTCCTATCAACCCTCCACCATATGATTCCCTAACTAATAAATCACGTATAAAACAATTCGGTACACATAACTTATTTTCTCGAAGTAAAAAATTCTCATGTCAAAAATACTTATTATTGGGGGTCTTCTCACAAACTCTATACTCTTCACTAAAGTCAAGGTCTGATGGATAGAACTTTTTAATATGTTCAAAACCAAGTAATTTCGCATCAAAAGTAGAGAGTAATGCGTACCTGTGAGAAAGTGCATCTGCAATCACATTCTCCATTCCTTGCTTATATTAGATGATGTATGGAAACGTCTTAATGAACTCCACCTAACGAGCATGTCACTTGTTCAGCTTGTGTTGACCTTTCAAGTACCTCAATGATTTGTGATTAGTATGAATCACAAACTCCTTGGGCCAAAGATAGTGTTGCCATGTTTCCAAAACTCGAACCAATACATTAGTTAACCCGAAAGGCATTACTAACCATTTATAAAAACCATATTTTGTCTTAAAAGCAGTTTTTCATTCATCACCCTCTTTCATGCGTATTTGATGATATCCACTCTTCAAATTAATTTTTAAAAACACACAAACTCCGTGCAGTTCATCTAACATATTTTTTAAGTGAGAAATGGGATGTCGATACTTTACTGTAATATTGTTGATTGCTCGGCGATTAATGCACATTTTTCAAGTGCCATCTTTCTTAGCTACAAGTAAAACTGGAATGGCGCATGGGCTCATGCTCTCCCTCATGTGCCCTTTTACCATAAACTCACTTACTTACCTTTGAAGCTCTTTTATCTGCTCGGAATTACTCCTATGAGCTAGTCGGTTTGGAATTATCGCACCAGGTACAAAATCAATTTGATATTTAATCCCTTAGAAAGGAGGTAATTGCTACAGCATTTATTCGGGAAAGACGTTTACATTCCTGAAAAGGAGAAAGAATAGAGTTAGGCAAATCATGATCAATCTCATTAGTGTTTAAAAATGCCTCTTTATAAAAAAGTACAATCATTGACTGATTTAAAAATTTTACTCTTTTTATTTCACTCTCTTTTGTATAAAAATTTATTTTTCTTTTTATTTTACTTTCATCGACTAAATTTGCACTCTTTTTTTCTCTTTCAATTTTTTTATCCTCTCATTTTTTATCTCTTGAATTGTCACTCGTTTTCTTTTTATCTCTCTTGTTCTTTTGATCACTTTTCTTTCGTAATCATACTTGATTCTCATACATTTATTGCGGTGTTAAAGATACGAGAGTGATTGGTCATTGATTAAGTATAAAGGAGTACTTGTTCGTAAAGCTATCATGCTTCACATGTCTATTAAATTGCCATAGATGCCCTAGCAACAAGTGTCCAGCTTACATCGGTACTATATCACACAACACTTCATCTTTATATTTGCTAATCTAAAATGCAACTATTGCTTACTTATTTACCTTTATTTTTCCACTATCATTTAACCACTATAACTTGTACAGTCTTGGGTGCTTTAACGTGAGCAGTCCTAGTTTTTTCATTATTGTTGTGCTTGCAACATTAGTATAACTACCATTATCAATAATCATACTATACACCTTATCCTTGACATGACACCTAGTATGAAAGAGGTTCTTTTGCTGCACTTCTTCAACTTCTTTTACCTACAAGCTCAACGCTCTCCTGGTTACTAATGTTAATGCATTAGGGGCTAAATACTTTTCCTAGGTAATGTTCTCCAATGGCAGCATTTCATCGGTGTCAAAATTTTCATCGTCAGTCATAATGTCATCATTGTTTTATATCACCATAACCCACTTGTTTGGACAATGACTTCCTATGTGTTTGATACAAATCATAATACAATTTCAAAGAATCCAATTCATATTCCGATTAGTCCAGTTACGAGAGCACAGGTAAAGAAATTCAAAGATGCACTTAACGGACTAATTCAAGAAGTTTGGACCCAAGTAAATTCGTGGAGACCCATTAAGCTGGGTCCACATATCCAGTAAAAATGAATCTGCATGATTCATTTATAAGTCTATCTAATTAGTCAACTTTTCTTATTTAATTTGGGCATGTAGAGCCATTTAAATTGGCTGATTATTTCCTTTCTGTCTTAGGTAAGTACAAGATACGATTTTACCTATGAAAAGACACCTTTGAATAAGAAGCAATCAGAATTCATTAGTCAAAAAAATTGAGAGTTATTTTCTCTTTGGTTCTTCGAAGAACTATTTGATTATACTATTGTTTGGTGGGATCAATTGGTTTTAAGTAGGAGAAGAAATAGAAAACGTCCAATAGAAACATGGGAAGAGATGAAAACTATGATGAGAAAATGGTTTGTTCCAAGCTATTATTACAGAGAGTTGTATTAAAAATTGCAAAACCTTATGTAAGGCAACCAGAACGTGGAGGATTATTATAAAGAAATGGAAATAACTATGATCCGAGCGAATATAGAAAAGGATCAAGAAGCTACTATGGTTAGGTTTTTAGATGGTTTGAATCGAAAAATTGCAAACGCGGTGGAATTGCAACATTATGTGGAATTAGAGGATTTGGTTCACATGGACATCAAAATTGAGCGCCAACTCAAGAGAAGAGGCAGCGCACATCTAAATCAAAGTTCGAGTGCATTCTTTTGGAAACCAAATTTCACAAAGAAAGAAGACAAGCTGCAAACATCCGCAACACCCAAACATAAGTTTGAGCCCAAGTTTGAGAACACCAGTCACATTTTTCAAGGTAAAATTAACACTTCTACCTCTAGAAATCGTCTCTAGAAACCGTGACATTAAATGTTTTAAATGTCAAGGTAGGGGATACATAACAAGTCAATGTCCAAACAGGCGAGTTATGGTGATGCAAGATAATGGTGACATTGTGACTGACGATGAAGATTCTGACACTGACGACATGCCGCCATTAAAGAACATCACCGAGGAGGAGTATTTAGCCCCTGTTGCATTGACATTAGTAACCAGGAGAGCGTTAAGCTTGCAGGCAAAAGAAGTTGAAGAAGTGCAGCGAGAGAACCTCTTTCATACTAGGTGCCACGTCAAGGACAAAGTGTGTAGTATGATTATTGATAATGGTAGTTGTACTAATGTTGCAAGCACAAGAATGGTGGAAAAATTAGGACTGCCCATATTGAAGCACCCTAAACTATACAAATTATTGTGGTTAAATGATCGTGGAGAAATGAGGATAAATAAGCAGGTGATAGTTGCATTTCAGATTGGCAAATATGAAGATGAAGTGTTGTATGATGTAGTACCGATGCAAGCTGGACATTTGCTGCTAAAGCATCCATGGCAGTTTGATAGGCATGTGAAATATGATGGCTTTACGAATAAGTACTCTTTTGTACTTAATCAACGACCAATCACTCTTGTACCTTTAACACCACAACAAGTGTATGAGGATCAGTCGTTGAAAATAAAATAGAGAGAAAAACAAATTTTTATGCAAAAGAGAGTGAAATAAAAAGAACAAAGTTTTAAAATCAGCCAATGATTGTACTATTGAACAAAGAGGCGTTTTTAAATACTAATGAGATTGATCCTACTTTGTCTAACTCTGTGGTTTCTCTTTTACAGGAATATGAGGATGTCTTTCCTGAAGAAATGCTGTAGGGATTACCTCCTATCCAAGGGATTGAACATCAAATTGATTTTGTACCTGGTGCGACAATTCCAAACCAATCAGCTTATAGGAGTAATCCTGAGAAGACAAAAGAGCTTCAAAAGCAGATAAGTGAGTTGATGACGAAAGGTTACGTGAGGGAGAGCATGAGGCCATGTGCCGTTTCAATTTTACTTGTACCTAAGAAAGATGGCACTTGGAGAATGTGCGTTAACTGCCGAGCGATCAACAACATTATGGTAAAGTATCGACATCTCATTCCTCGCTTAGACGAGATGTTACATAAATTGCATGAAGTTTGTATATTTTTAAAAATTGATTTGAAGAGTGGGTATCATCAAATATGCATGAAAAAGGGGGATGAATGGAAAACTGTCTTTAAAACAAAATACGATTTATGCAATACCTTTTGGGTTAACTAATGCATCGAGCACATTTATGCAATTAATGAACTATGTATTACGTGCATTCATAGGCAGATTTGTCGTTGTTTATTTTGATGATATTCTCATTTACAGCAAAAACTTGGATGATTATATTGTGCATATAAAATCAGTTTTAAATGTATTTAGAAAAGAGAAGTTATTTACTAATTTAAAGAAATGCACCTTTTGTACCGATAAGCTTGTGCTTGGTTTCATTGTGAGTGGACAAAGAATACAAATTGATGAACAGAAAATTCGTACAATTCAAGAATGGTTGAGTCCCACGAGCATAGGTAACGTACAAAATTTTCATAGACTCACTAGTTTCTACCGACGGTTTGTGAAAGATTTTAGTACTTTAGCCGCACCACTTACTGAAATAATAAAGAAAAATGTTAGTTTCAAGTAGGGAGAAAAGCAAGAGAAAGCGTTTCGGCTAATCAAGCAAAAATTGACAAACGCGTCCTTATTAGATTTACCTCACTTTTACAAAATATTTGAGATCGAATGTGATGTTTCTGGTGTAGATATTGGAGCTGTGCTTATGCAAGAAGGACGATCGATTACGTATTTCAGTGAAAAGCTAACTGGAACAGTTTTAAACTACCCGACTTATAATAAGGAATTATATGCATTGGTTCGAGTTTTGGAAACATGGCAGCACTACCTTTGGCTGAAGTAGTTTGTGATTCACACTAATCACGAACTATTGAGGCACTTGAAAGGACAACACAAGCTGAGCAAAAGACATGCTCGTTGGGTGGAGTTCATTAAGACATTTCTATACGTCATCCGATATAAGCAAGGTAAGGAAAATATGGTTGCAAATGCACTCTCTCGTAAGTACGCATTACTCTCTACTCTTAATGCTAAATTGTTTGGTTTTGAACATATTAAAGAGTTCTATCCTTCAGACCCTGACTTTAGTGAAAAGTATGTAACTTGTGAGAAAATCATCAATGGTAAGTACTTTAGATATGAGAGTTTTTTATTTCAAAAAAATAAGTTGTGTATAACGAATTATTCCGCGCGTGATTTATTAGTTAAAGAATTACATGGTAGAGGATTGATGAGACATTTTGGGATAGCTAAAATATTAGCTGTTTTACAAGAACACTTCTTTTGGCCACACATGAAAAGAGATGTTGAGAGAACTTGCAATAAATGTGTCACATGTAGGCAAGTAAAATCTCGAAAGCAACCCCACGGTTTATACATACCATTGCTCATTCCTAACGAGTCTTGGATTGATATTTCTATGGACTTTATGTTAGGATTGCCTAAAAGTAAACGTGGTAGAGATTCAATTTTTGTGGTTGTGGATAAATTTTCTAAAATGGCACACTTTATTCCATGTCACAAAACGAATGATACTTCACATGTTGCTGATTTGTTCTTTAGGGAGATTGTGAGATTACATGCTATACCTAAAACAATTGTTTTCGATAGAAATGCTAAGTTTTTAAGTTACTTTTGGAAAATTTTGTGGTATAAGTTAAGTACTAAGTTATTATTTTTTACTACTTGTCATCCACAAACTGATGATCAAACCAAAGTGGTAAATAGAATTTTGTCTACTTTGTTAAGGGCTATTATTAGTAATAATATTAAAACTTGGGAAGATTATTTACTACATGTTGAATTTGCTTATAATCGTACTGTTCATTCTGCTACTAAATTTTTTCCATTTGAAATTGTATATGAATTTAATCTATTAACTCCATTGGATTTATCTCCTTTACCTATGATTGAGTGAGAAAACTGAATTTGTTAAGCAAATTCATGAGAAAGCAAGACTCAACATTGAGCGAAGAATGGAGCAGTACGCAAAATAAGCCAACAAGGGGCGTCGCAGGCTGGTTTTTGAACCAAGAGATTGGATTTGGTTACATATAAGAAAAAAGATATTTCTGACGCAAAGGCAATCCAAATTACTTCCAAAAGAAAATGGCCTTTTTCAAGTTTTAGAGCGTACCAATGACAATACTTACAAGCTAGATTTACCAGGTGAATACAATGTAAGTGCTACTTTTAATATTGCTGATTTGAGTCCTTTTGATGTAGGTGATGATTTGAGGACAAATCTTTTTCAAGAGGAGGAAAATGATACAAATCATGGCACAACTTCAAAGAATCCAATTCAAGTTTTGATTGGTCCAATTACGAGAGCACAAGTAAAGAAGTTCAAAGATGCACTTAACGGACTAATTTAAGAAGTTTAGACCCAAGTAAATTCGTGGAAACCTATTGAGTTTGCTCTACATATCCAGCAAAGATGGATCTGCATGATTCAAACTCTAGAAAAGTCAGATCAAATCTAAACTTGATTTTTAAGCAAGTAAAATAGAAATATTTAGGAGTGTTTGAGTTCATTTATAAGTCCATTTAATTAGTTAGTTTTCCTTGGAATGTTTGAGTTCATTTACAAATTTATCTAATTAGTTAGCTTTCCTTGTTTAATTTGGGCATGTAGAGCCATTTAATTGGCTGATTATTTTCTTTCTGTCTTAAGTAAGTATAAGATATGATTTTGCCTATGAAAAGGCACCTTTGAATAACAAGCAATCAGAATTCATTAGTTAGAAAAATTGAGAGTTATTTTCTCTTTGACTCTTCGAAGAACTATTTGAACTTATCAACAACTATTCTTATGGCGTTCATCAGTGACTTATCGAACGGACTTCCATCACCATTTGTGGCGTTTACATTATACCGAGGTTCTTATTTTTTTATGAACAACGGGTGGAGGTTCTATTCAAATATGATCGTAGAATGATCTTGAGTTCATTGTTGAGTTCGGATCTCATTATTTTTAGCGAGATTCATATCACAAAATATCATATACTTAAATCATAGGAGTTGCCACTCCAAGTTAAATTTACAATCGTGTGGATACTATAGAGATATAAAAACAATTAATTTGTATTCGTGGTTTGACAAAATCGTCTAACTAGAGGTATATACATATTTACTATGTTAAATTATATACATATAATAATATTAAGATTTATAGCATAGATCTTGAAAAGTAAATTATTTATTTTTTATATATTTTTCTTTATGTATATGTACTAGTTTGCTTACACATGCATCTCCTTATAATACGTAGGGTACTTCAAGGCAGTTCCATTCAATTTTTTAAAATAATATGCTATAGGTTTCTTCTTTCGCATTAAAGTAGCTCCAATTTCTACATCAGAAACATCACATTCTATTTCAAATACCTTAGAAAAATTTGGAAATGGCAATAGAGGTGCGAAAATCAATTTATCTTTGAAATAAAGAAATGACTTATCTTGTGCTTCTCCCCACGCGAATGCCATGTTTAATCTTTACATTATAGGTTTAGGCAAATTCAATATCCAAATAGCTTAACGAGTCCTAGACAAATCTAAAATTCTATATATATATATATATATATATATATATTAAAATTCATATTTATAAATTAATGTTAATATTATTCTCAATTTTAATGTATTTTTCAATAGGTTCTTATAATATTAGTAGTAACATTAAAATTTAATTTTGGTATCACAAGCAGTGAGCAATGTCTAGCAACACATCACAACTACTCAAGTTCTAATAATGTCAGTGGTTCAATATCACTATATTCATGATAAATGTTATTGTACAATTTAATACTTTTGTCTTGAATATCTCAATTGAACATGAGATATAAAATATATCACTCTCGTATAATTTAATTTTATATTTCTTTGATTTCCTTAGTAACCTTATTGAAATAAATAAAATCAATATCACATACTAACTCTTTTGAGTATAGCCATGCATTTTCAGTCTCATTTAACCAAAGGCTTTAAAATATTACTTCTATTATATAGAAGGAACACATCCTATTTTGATCACACACATTCCTTTATACGAGTTATGATATATTTGATTATTTTTTTATAGTTTATCTTATTACAAATAACATTCAAAAATATCAAAATATCTCATTTTCAATGTTAAGAACTATAGCAATCCCATGTCCAACAATTACATATACTATTGTCATTATAATAATCACTTATAACATTTATATAACGATCCACGTAGCATTTTCATGGTAGATCGATCTATTATATTAGTTTACTAACTTGAATCTATATATTGACTTAATATCTCATATTATAACACACAATATATTATCATCAGCTACTATATATACTATCTTTTATGTATCATTATTACTCTATTTATAATAATGCTAGAATAAAAACATTCAAGAATAATATTCAAATAATTGAATCTATTATTTTAAATACATTATTACATTTATTAAATTCATATATATAATAATAAAATAATTAATAATATATAAATCAATGATGTCAAAATACATAAAAAATAATTATGCTAAATATTCAAAAATATTATTAGATTTAATACTCTTTCTTGTTTGTTTTTCAGCTCTATTCTTAAATTCTTTAAACTTTTCAAATGATTCAAATTTGTATTTCATCAAATACACATGTCTATATAATGACATATCATTAATAAAGATAATGAAGTACTCAAATCCTTCTTAAGCATGTTTACTAAATGGTCCACACATATCTATATGAATAAGTTTCAATAATTCTTTAACTCTCTTCCTCTACTTTTAAAGGACAATTCTATTATTTTATCTAGAAGACATGATTCATAAGTTGGATAAGACTTTGAATTCAGTGGGCCTAAAATTTCATTTTCTTTAAGCTGAATCATTCTCTTTTTTTTTATATGACCTAATTTATAATGCTATAGAATTTTAGGTTTTGTTTCATTTCAAACTCTTTTCTTTATAACGAATTTAATATAATCTATATTATATAACTCAAGCACATACAAATTATTTGTATTTACTACTCTGCCAACTAATACATTTTTTAAACGTATCAAACATTTATTTTCATTAAACTATACAATGTAACTAGATTTATATAATACAAAAATATAAATAATGTTTCTGCTAGTTTTAACAAAATCTAACACAAAATCCAAACTCAAAATATGTCCTATAGCCAATTTAAGAAAGTAAGATCCTTTAACTTCTACAATAATCGTTGCTCCATTAGTCATCTTCAATACGATCTCATCATTCTACAATGTATAATTATTTTGCATTACTTATAAAGAAACATATATATGAGTAACAGTTGCTGAATGAGCTATTCAAGTCTGATTAATTGAAATGATATTTATTTCATAATTAATCATATAACAACTATACATACCTGCTCTAGTCTTCTTAAAACTCCCAAAGTATTAAAAACGATTCCTTTTCCAATGACCAAACTTTCTATAATGAAAACAATTTTCTTTATCCTTAGCTTTCTCTGTCTTAGATTAAATTTTCTTAAAAATTTTTTTCTTTGGACCAACCTTTGGCCTTTCTTTTATAGCTTCCTTAACTTCTTACTAGTTCTACTAGTAAAAGCCATATGAACAACCTCATGCCTATTCTCTCTATTATTCTACCTATAAAACTCTTAAAATTCATTAAACAATTCAAAAAAGTCTGCTTAATCTTGTTCAAATTATAATTAATTATAAACGATTTATAATTAGAAGGGAGGAATTGGAAAATCAAATTCACTTTGATATAATGTGGTATTTTTATGCCATATATGTCCAACTTTCCTAAATAATTAATCATCTTAATGATATATCATCTAACGTTACTCCTTTCCTAAGCTTCTTATTAAAAAGGAAGCATACAAGTCGTATTCTACAACTCGAGAATTATCACCATACAACTCATGCAGGGAGTAAAGAATATCATAGACACTATAATACTTCTCGTGTTTGGTTTAAAGTTATCTATTCATCGATACTACATATAGCCCCAAATTTTTCAACTGTCGTCATGCCATCTTTTAAATGCTTCATAAAAATTATGTGAAACATCCTTATTTACCCAAAAGATAGAGCACCTTCCAAAATATAGCCAAATTTTTCAAAATTCAGAACTATTCTAAAATTCATAAGCCGGTCTTAGAAGTTTTGTTCCGTCAGAAGAATATTATTTAAAACTCTTAAGAGAGTATTGTTCAACATTCTGTACATATTTATACTACAAGTATGAGATTTTGTGAGAAAAAAAAAGTATCAATTATTATTTTGTCTATTATTCAAATAATTTGAACAATAACAACAAACACTTAGAAAGTTATTAAATAATACTAATCAAATTAGCTCTCACTATTTAATTTAAATCCTACTCTCTTCAAGTTAAGAATAAAAAGTTTTGTTAGAAATTTAACAAATTTAATAATATAATGGGGAATCAAGTTCTTATTAAAATTAATCAACCCTACATTTTATAATCTTGATCAATTAATTTTAATAAGTAGGAAATACTTCCTTTTATATCTTATGTATGGTATAATTCATTTTCCTTGTCTTCTATTCAGACACCTCATGTGATAGAAATTTTAGTATCCTAAACCAGTTAAATCTGAACTATTATGTTTTCATGAAGTGTACCTCTCATCTGAATCTCACATTTTAGATCTTGATCTAGACAATAATATACACTTAAAAACTAGATAACTGAATTCTATAACATCAATGCTACACCCCTCACATTTTAAAATCTTGAAATACAATACTAAGTCATAGAACCCATTATTATCCCACTATATAAGGCATAGATTTAATAATTTTATTAAGAGTCAATTTACATGTTAATTTTATATGTATCAAATACACATTTAAAATATATAAATTAATATAATTTATTCATCTCATAAATAAATATTCACTAACCTTTGGTATATATACCAAATATACATATATTCCGATTTTATTCTTATTAGAATATTTTATTGCATGTTTTATTAATAATTTTTCAATTATTAATGCAAGTGTAACACTTTACACATCATTATGAATTTTGTTGATTTGCTTGATTTTTTGAAATTTCTTATCTCCCAAGAAAATTTTCAATGTCTGTTGTGTTGGGTTTTGTGATTTTTTAGATAACTAATCAAATTAATAGCCACATTTTGCTTGTTTGTATTGATGAACTAACCTAATATTTTGTTTTAATATTGTCATACATTTCTATACATAGCCATACATACATGCATATATCACATATATATCAATGTATATCTATACTAAGTATAATGTGTATACACATACAAATTAGTATTTTATACGTATATATTTTAATTGAATGCATAACATATATACATATCACATATGCATCAACTCATGCATAAAATCATATTTACATGCACGAAACAAAATATCATCATGCATACATGCATTCAAACACTTCAAATATATAAATTCTTGCATTTAGTTAGTTCATAAATAAGCAAAACATATTATCTCACAATCACATGCATAGACATACATATAATCTCATTACATACACACGTATACATTACTCATCATGCATTAACACTTGATACATATAAGTGTTTAACAAATTTAAACACATGCAACCATTATGAAACACTTTCATCAACCAACATATAATGGTTGATAATTGAAAACTTGGAATTAAACACCTTTAATTTCCAAAGCATACACATACATATATATCTCGTGTGTGTGTGTGTGTGTGTGTGTGTCCATCATTCATGACAACAAGTTTTTCACAAATGCATAAGTTAGGCTAGTTTCCATGAACACCATATATATGCATCAATTAATGTTACACATGCATAGACATTGATGAAAATTTTTTCCACCAACTTGGTAACCATGGCCGAATGCTTCAATTATTGAAACACATAATGTATTCTTCGATGAAAACTAATTTTCATCAGCACATCACTTGGCCAAACTTCATGGCATCACATACTAATAATTTTGTTTCCAATTGACTATAAACACATTAAAAGGAATATACTTGCTGAATGAATTCACATCTCATGTAATCATTTCACCATGCATTATAAAACTCATCCATTATTTCTAATCACATTAAAACATATTTATACATTCAAATAACATCACCATGAGTTCATAACATCATGATCATGCATCCAAATACAATCAAATTGCATTAAAAAATAATTTTCCCATAATTCTCCCATTTGGTCGAATCTCCTTGCTTTGCATTTCTTCTATTTTTCTACAAAAATCAACACATGTATGGGTTCATTTCATCACCATGAAACATTCAAATACATCAGAATTTATTGAAAACAATTTTCAAACTCAAAAAACCATGTTAGCCGAATACCCCACATGTATTCCATATTTCAATTTTTCAAGCAAATCAAACCATAAACACAATCCATCCAGGCTCTGACACCATTTGTAAAATTGATATAATGAAAAAAAACATGCATTAAATATAAAACTTAGTTCATTTAAGTATTTTCACAAACACTTGAAATGCTAAATATGCATACATCATATATATGCATAAATTTCACCATAGGATGAGGTATTATTATACACAAGCCTTGGATGATGAAGTCATACCTTCAATTATGTGAAGATTATGCAATTTACACCACTAAAAAGGCTTGGAGAGAAGTTTGGCCGAATTCTGTTTTAGGAGATCTAGGTTTTTGTTTCAAAAATTTTGCTAAAATTGGTGGAATACCCATATATATACTTAAACATATCCATGTATTTTTTATAATTGCCCTCACTTTTAATTAAAAAATGAATATGTGTCATGAACATAATACTAATCATCTAATAATTTTTATTTTACACATTTAAGTACATATACTTAAATGTAAGACATTTACTTAATTTTTAAACAAATGTAATTAAATATATCTTCATAGGTTTAAGTGCAATTATTTCATAATTATACATTTACATTTAGATCAAATAATAATTCATATTATCAATTAGGTCATGTAATTTATATTAAATTATATTTTGATACAAAGTCAAAATTTCTTCAAACACTTTAAATTATTCATAAATATATATATATATATATAATACTTAAATATATTTATTTTAGTCTATTTATTATTTCAAAGATGCTAACTTTTTTTTTCTTACTAATAATATCTTTTTTTCCCAAATATCTCTCATTGCCTTTAAATATTAGTGTAACCATACAAGTTCAATGCAAAATAACTATGAACTTATTTTGAACTTTTTAGGTTTTGAACTATTAAAAGCTCAACGACTATAATTAACATATAATAATGTATCATAATTTCTAAGCCACAATGAAGTTGTACTTTATTAAACTATAAGTCAATTAGTATATGTGCACAATGAAAAATATTAAATATTTGTTTACTTTTCAAGATTCATGCAATAAATTCTAGTGTTACATATGTATATAAATATAATGCAATAGCTTTTTATATGTCTATATATTAGATAATTTGTCAAATCACAAATACAGATTTAATGCCTCTGTATCTTTAGGGTATCATACGATCGAGAATCAATTTGAAATGCTAACTCTTATACTCTTGAGTATTAATTTTTTTTTTATTTTTCTTTTCTCAAAATTAAACAGGCAAGACAAATCCTAGCCACACACTACAAAATGCAAATATCGTAGATTTATAATATTATTTTAGAGTTGTTGTTTAGACTTAAACCATTAACATAGGATTTCTTTTAAAGTCCAATCTATTTAATAAAGTACATACTAATAAAATTTAGTTCAATTTTTATTTTAAAGACTTAATCAAATCAATACCCAAATAACTCAAAAAATCATAGACACATCTAGGATTCTCCATATATATATAAATTCACTTTTATGTATTAACGTTACTATTATTTCTGATCTTAAATGCGACCTAATAGTTTTTTCTAACGTTGGCAGCAACACTAATGTTACATTTAAACCCAAAGAAGAAAAAGGAAATTGTGCCCAATTTTCTTTTCTTTCCTTTAGCCCATTAATAGTTTAATTTTGGTCCACCTGTTTGCCATATAAATGTGGGAGAGGACAAATTGAATTGGAAAATTTGAGAACATAATAAAAGGTATGAGAAGGAGAAAGAAAAGGGAGAAGGAAAGAGAGAGAAAAAAAAGAAGAAAAGAAAAGAAAGGAAGAAAAAGAAGAAGAAGGAAAAGAAGAAGAAAAATAAGAGGAGGTAATGAGTCAAAAATAGCAATTTTATTTTTATTTATTTTAAGAAAAAATTGTTAGAAATTGAAGAAAATAAATAGACTTTGTTCTGATAGTTTTATAGTTAAAATTTTTACTATTTTAATTTTTTGCGTACTAAATCAATTGATTTTGAATTTAGTAAAGTAGTTTAATTAGTAAATTTTTTAGAAATTGTTGAAAATTACATGAAAAATTATAAAATTTTGAGTAGAGGTGAAAATGCAAAAACTATAATAATTTTAAGGTCAAAAAAAATTCTCATAGTTTTAAGGTCAAAATAAAAATTTCATAATATTAGGTAAAATAATAATTTTTAATAATTTTAAACTTTAAGTGTAAATATTTTTAAAATATTTTTGTAATTTTTATTAATAATATTTTTATTTTAAAAATTTAAAATTTTATAAATTCAAGATCAGATTTTAACTGAATTTTAGACTGAAATTTTATTTGTATTTTATTATAAGCAATACAAATTAGTAACTCATTTTAGTGAATTGCGTCGGTTCTTATGAAATGTTACTAAGTAATAATAATATAAATAAGAAGGAATCTTTAAACTTTTAAAAAGGACACTTGTAAACCTAACCAAGTAAGTATTTCACATATAATTCAGTATTTTGGTATTTTAAAAAGTTGAAGAGTAAGGTGTTATTAAATTTTTATGAAAAAAAAATTATTTTTCAGTAATATATTTGTTGTACTATCATATTTTATATAAATTCTTTGATAATTCAGAAATGATATTATTGTTGAACCATACTTCCAATGTTTACAAAGTTGTGAAATAGCATAAATAAATTATTTTATGATTACTGTGTATGGTTAAATCATGAAATGATGTATAACCTTTTGTTTAGCACTAGTGACTATAGATCCAATTTTAGTCTCATGGTAAAAACCCATATACTTGGAATCATAGGCGGCAACCCCTAAAATACGCATGCTATATATTTTTTAGACGATAGTCCCTAAAAATAATGCTCCAAAACCATGCATTACACATAGTAGTGTATTCATTATTTATGACGTGAATTTAGAAGCATAATTATTATTACATTCATTTGAAAATTATTATTTATATTGTTATCATATTTATGCCTAAAATTATATTGTTATTGAATAATCATTATTTATGCCTATATACAGTTATTTATGATGTGATTAATTAGAAGTATAATCATTATTACATTCATTTAAAAATTCCAGTTATATGTAAATATTTATTGGGTTTTAACTCACTCCTTACTTTTCATGTTCATTTAGAGCAAATAAAAAAAAGTGACGCAGAGGAGATTGTATTTTTTTGCTTGATACATTTTGGAGTAATGATTAGTTGTGTATATTGTATTGTCAGAACATTGTATGAAGATTGTTCTTATTTAATTAAATAAATGTATTAAGTTTTGATGTAATTGATATTGTGTAGCAGTAGTTAAAATTTCATTAGGAATATTAGAATTGTTGTAAAATTTTAATATTTGTAAGTTTTGTGGATATTGTCAATACATAAGAAAAATTTTGCTAAAATATTCCCAACCCTTTTATTTTATTTTAAAGTATTTCATTAAATCTTAATTAACGAACTCTAATTTTGGGGGCGTGACAACTTGATATCAGAGTTTAAGTTATAGATTCTATAGATATTTTAATATAAGTAGATGATAGTTGTACTACTTTAAACCCGTAGTTGTTACTCTTGTGTTTTACAAACTTATATCTTATGATGTTATTTTGTTGCTTGGTCTTGTAGTATGATGAGGACTAAATATGATAGGTGGACATATGTCAATTGAAGTAAGCAGTATTTATTTGGCAGTGCACTTGTTAAAGATCTTACAAAACTACGAGCAGATAAGATTATAGCAGAGATAAAGGCAAAATATAAATTAAAAAAGGGGTGTTAACATAGAATTTTTTGATAAAAATCATGGTCTATGAGTTCCCGCTAGAGTTAAGAATAATGCACTCAAGGGAATAAGAGTGTATAGTAAAGGAGTGAACAATAATAAACTTATGGTTCGGTGCTTATTTTACACCAAAAGATGTCTTAACGCCTTTAGTACAGCAAAAAGATGGCTAAAGAAACTAAAAAAATGTTCACTAGGTGAGACAAATGAAGTCATGCCAGTGAAACTAAATCATTTCCCTACTAGAATGGAAAAGTTTTTTGAACCTGTCATTATTAAATAGAATTATGCAAAATAGTGAGAAGTTAAGTGATAAGAAAGAATATTGTTGCTTGACACTTTTGTATATATTTTTAGTGATCAATTCTGTGTATATATCTAACTATTTGAACTCATAATTTTTGGTGTGTTTTATTTAATTTTGTTGATATCATAAACTTTTGTAGCTTATGTAAAAATATGTCTATGTATATATATAATAACTTTGTAGCAACCTGTTTTATTGTAATATAATATTATATTTCAGTATATCTGATAATAATAGAGAAGTTGTGTGATCCTCGTCACAAAGAAGAGATAAATTTAGAGAATTTGGTCATATTATACAAGAATTTGTTAGTGTAATTCATGGTTTTGTAAATAGTAGATCATCTGATCGTAGTGAAAATACTGAAGTTAAAAGCATGTCAGCACTAAATGAGTTCAAAAAATTAAATCCATCAATTTTTAATGGGAAGGACAACCCCTTAGTTGTTGAAGAATGGATTGGACAAATTGAGTACATCTTTGATAGGTTACAGTTACCTAAAGAAATTTAGGTTAAACTTGTAATATTTTAATTTGCTAAGGATGACAATCATTGGTGGAATACTATGAAAATCTCCAAACTATAAGAATAATGGACTTTGGATACTTTTAAAGAAGTTTTCTTGAATAAATATTTTTCTTAAGTATTCCATGATGATATATTGGATGAGTTTATATATCTAACTCAGGGTAACATGTTAGTATCATAGTATGAGGCAAAATTTAAAGCTTTAAGTCACTTTGCTATTCTTTTGGTTTCAAGGGAGAAATATAAAATCAAAAGATTTGTGAAGGGATTGAAGCCATCACTTAGACATGGATTAATAATGCTAAACCTTGAATAATATCTTAAAGTGGTGAATTATTCTTTAATGATCGAACAAGATAAGAAAAAAGTGAAGCAAAGCGTAAGGGAGTTCAAAAAGATAAGTTTTGAGCAGAAACCACCAAGGTAAGACGAGAAGCGATAAATGATAGGCCAATCTACGTCTCAGAATAATAGAAATTTTTGTCTAGCTATTGGAGTTTGTTTTGAGTATAGGTAGTATGGGCACTAAAGGAACTCGTGTTCGTGTTTCGGGTAAGCTCAAAGCCAAATAGCTAGTTTTGATAGGAGGAACACCTAAAATATATCGCAACAATCTCAATAAAATATTCAACTACAACTGAGACAAAATAAGCAATCATTTCATGGATCTCAGCAATCGCAAAGCCGTAGTAAACCAAAGACTCAGGGAAAGGCTTTTGCACTTACTCAAAAAGTGGATGGGTCAGATCATACGGTGGTAGAAGGTACCTTTCTTTTGTTCAATACCAAAATTAAAGTTTTGTTTGATTCTAGTGCTGCTCATTCTTTTATATCTTCAAATTTAATATTTTCTTTGGGTTTAGAAACTGAATTTTTAGAATATGAACTATTAGTTTAAATGCCTATTGGGCATAATATGAATCTTGATAGGATATGTTAGGATTATAAAATTGATATAAAGGGTCACAAAATATCTTTTGAGTTAGTGGTTATAGAAATGATAAATTATGATATAATCATTAATATGGATTGGTTATCATTTTTTAGTGCAACCATTGTCAGAAGAAGAGGGTAGTTGTTATTCCTTTCTGTGGTAACAAATTTTGTGACTGAGGGAATATAAATAATAGTCAACCTTGTGCCTATGCTGAATATAAAGAGCATAAGGATTATTTGAGATAGATAGCTAGTTTATGTTGCCAAGAAGGTAAAGAGTCAAAAACATGACCCATTCCTATAATTGACAAATTTCCTAACATTTTTCCTAATGATTTGCACGGTTTTTCACCAAAAAAAGAAATAGACTTTATTATTGAGATATACCTTGGAACTTCTCCTATTTTAATAATTCCTTATAGAATGACTCTAGCAGAATTGCCAGAGTTGAAAGAGCAATTGCAACAAATGTTAAATAAATGATTTATAAGACCTAGTACATCACCTTGGGATACACTAGTTTTATTTGCCAAAAAGAAGGATGGCAGCCTAAGACAATATGTAGACTATAAATAACTGAATCGGGTGACCGTAAATAATAAATATATGTTGCCTAAAATTGATGACTTGTTTGATCAGTTACATGGTTTCAAATATTTTTTCAAAATTGATCTTCGATCAGGTTACCATCAGTTAAGAATTAAAGATAAAAATATTCCAAAAATTGCTTTTTGTACAAGGTATGGGCACTTTAAATTTGTGATAATGCCATTCGAGTTAACAAATGGACCAGCAGTATTTATGAACTTGATGCACTGAGTCTTCTACTCATATCTTGATAAATTCATAATGATACTTGTGGATGATATTTTGATTTATTTAAAGACACTAAAAAAAGCATGAACAACACTTAAGAATTTTTTTACAAGTATTAAGGAAACATCAACTATATGCTAAACAGAGTAAATATGAGTTTTGGATAATGAAAGTAAAATTTCTATAGCATGTGGTGTCTAAAGAAAGTATTTTAATTGATCGTGCTAAGATAAAAGTAGTACAAAACTGGAATAGGTCTAAAAATGTGACAGAGATAAGAAATTTTCTTAGGTTGGCAAGATAGTATCGCAAATTTATAAAAAAAATTTCTCGAATTGCTGCACCACTAACACGGTTAACAAGAAAATGAGTAAAGTATGAGTGGTGTGAAGAATATGAGCAAACTTTTGTGGAATTAAAAAAGTGTTTAACTTTTGCTTTAATTCTTATTATTACTAAGCATGGTGTGGGGTACACTATTTATTGCGATGCATCAATGGTGGGCATTGATTGTGTATTAATGCAGAGAGATAAGATTATGGCTTATGATTCACGTCAGTTGAAAACACACGAACAAAATTACCCTACTTATGATTTGGAATTTTCATTATGGTGTTTGCATTAAAAATATGAAGGCATTATTTATATGAAGAGCAGATTGAAATATTTTCTGACCATAAAAGTCTTTGATATTTGTTCACTCAAAAAGAATTGAACTTGAGGCAGATTAGATGGATAAAGTTCTTGCAGGATTATGATTTTACCTTACGTTATTATTCTAGTAAAACTAATATTATGACAGATGCATTAAGTAAAAAGTCCCAAGGTATATTAGCTGGTCTATTCTGCCATAAGTAAAATATCTGTAAACAGTTAGAAAATTTTAATTTAAAAATTGATGAAACAAGAGATAAGCCTTAACTATTTAATTTAATAGCTTAGCCTATGATCATTCAAAAGGTGATTGAAACTCAACAAAGTGATCTTAAAGTACAAGCAATACGCGTTAAGTTAGAAAGTAGTGAGACAGTTGATGTATGGTTAATTGATTCATTTGAAGGTTTAAAGTTTACAACTAAATTTTTTGTACCAATGGTAAAATCACTTAGAAATGATATTCTGTGTGAGATCCATAAGTCCAAGTTTACCATTCATATGGAAAGCATAAAAATGTATCAAATATTACGTAATCAGTTTTGATTGAAAAGAATGAAGAAGAATGTGGGTGAATTTGTAGTCAAATATCTAATATGTCAACAAGTAAAAACAGAACATCATAAGCCAGCCCGATTACACCAACCGTTACTGGTGTCAGAATGAAAACAGGAGTATATCACTATGAATTTTATAAGGAGACTTCCAAAAATTCGAAAGGAGTATAATAATATATAGGTAATTATAGATAGATTAACAAAATCTACTCACCATTCACTTGTTAAAAATACAGTTTCTCCTGATGCTTTAAATAGATTATATATTCAAAAGATAGTCAGATTACATGGAGTACCCCTGTCTATTGTCTTTGATAGGGACCCACGATTTACATTCGAATTTTGAAGAAACTTACAAAAAACTATGGATACTAAGTTAAACTTTAGTGCGGCATATCATTTCTAAACGGATGGACAGTCAGAAAGAGTTATACATATAGTGGAATACATGCTCAGATCTTATGTGTTAGATTTTTAAAGCTCGTGGGCTAAACATTTATCTTTAATGGAATTCGCTTACAACAATAGTTATCATTCTAGTCTTGGACTGGCACCGTTTGAGGCATTATATGAGAGATTTTGTAGATCACTAATATGCTAGGTAGAAGTTGGCGAAACTTCTTTAATTACTACTGCAAAGGTAAAATTAATCAGACCATAACTTCTTACGGTCGAAAGTCATTGAAAGAATTATGTAGACCACAAAGAAGACTATTAGAGTTTGAGGTAGGAGATCATGTATTTTTAAATATTAGACCTCGATTTGGTATTACTAAATTTAGAAAATGTGAAAAATTAGCTTCAAGATTCATTGACCTTTTTCGAAATATTAGAGCAAGTTGGTGAAGTGGCTTATAGATTAATATTACCATCCCAATTATCGAACATTCATAATATCCTTCATGTTTTTATACTTAAAAAGTACCAACTAGATCCTTCCCATGTTTTAGATTGAAAGACTCTTACTCTAACTGAAGATGCTTGTTATGAAGAAGGTATAATCTAAATTATTGATCTTAAAGAATGAATACTTTACAAAAGAATTATTCCGCTGATAAAAGTTGTGAGGTAACATTATGGAAAAGAAGAAACTACTTGGGAGCTCGAATCAAAGTTGTCAAGAAAATATCTTTATTAATTCCAAGACTAAAGGTAAACTCATTAAATTTCGAGGACAAAATTTCTTTAAAAGGGGAAAGTTGTTACATTTGGACCCAAAGAAGAAAAAAGAAATTGGGCCCAATTTCTTTTCTATCCTTTAGCCCATTAATAGTTTAATTTTAGCCCACCTTTTGTTTAAATAAATGTGGGATATGACAAATTGAATTGGAAAATTTGAGAACATAATAGAAGGTTTGAGAAGGAGAAAGAAAAAAAAGAAGAAAAGAAAAGAGAGAGAAAAAAAAAGAATAACAAGGAAGAGAAGGGAGGTAATGAGTGAAAAGTAACAATTTTATTTTTCTTTACTTTGAGAAAAAATTAATTTTTTTAGTGTACAAATTGTTAGAAAATTGAAAAAAATAAATAGATTTTATTCTGATAGTTTTATAATTAAAATTTTTACTATTTTAATTTTTTTGGCACTAGATCAATTGATTTTGAATTTAATAAAGTAGTTTAATTGGTAAATTTTTTAGAAATTATTGAAAATTAAATGAAAATTGTAATAATTTTAGGGTTAAAACAGAAATTCTCATAGTTTTAGAGTTAAAATAAAATTTCTCATAATATTAGGGCAAAATAATAATTTTAAATAATTTTAGCCCTTAAGTGTAAATATTTTTGAATTATTTTTATAAGTATTTTTATTATGAAAATTTTTTATAATTTTTTATTAATAATATTTTTATTTTAAAATTTTTGAATCAAATTTTAGCTGGATTTTAAATTAAAATTTTATTTATATTTTATTACAAGCAGCACAAATTAGTAGTTTTTTTTTAGTTAATGATGTTGGTTATTGTGAAATGTCACTAGGTAGTGATAGCAAGAAGGAAAAAGAATTTTTAAAATTTTAGAAAGAGCACCCGCAGACCAAATTAGATAGGTATTTTATATATAATTGAGTATTTTAGTATTTTAAAAAATAAAAAATAAAGTGCTATTAAATTTTTATGAAAAAAATTATTTTTCAATAATATATTTATTGTACTATCCTGTTTTTTATAGATTCTTTGATAATTCAGAAATATTATTATTGTTAAATCATACTTTCAATGTTTGCAAAGTTATGAAATAGCATGAATAAATTATTTTGTTATTACTGTGTATAGTTAGATCACAAAATAGTATATAGTTTTTTGTTTAGCACTGGTGATTATGAACTCGATTTTAGTTCTACGGCGAAAATATATAAACTTGAAATCATGGGCGACGGTATTTGGGTATAGAACCCCTAAAATACGCAGACTACAAATTTTTTGAATGGCAGTTCTTGGGAATAGTGCCTCAAAACTATGCATTACACGTAATGATAATCAAATTATGTTGCTATTGAATGACCATTATTTATACTTATTTATACCTATTTATAGTTATTTATTACGTAATTAATTAAAAGTATAATTATTATTATATTCATTTCAAAATCTCAGTTATAAGTGAATATTGACTAGATTTTAACTCACCCCTTACTTTTCAGGTCTATTTATAGCAAATAAAAAATATGCGATATGGAGAAATTTGTGTCTTTTTACTTGATATATTTTTAATTAATAATTAGTCATGTATATTATATTATCAGAACATTGTACGAAAATTATTTTTATTCAGTTAAATAAATATATTAAATTTTAATGTAATTGATATTTCATGACAGTAATTAAAATTTTATGAGAAATATTGGGAGTATTGTAAAATTTTAATACTTGTAAGTTTTGAGAATATTATCAGTACATAGGAAAATTTTTGACATAGAAAAAATTTTGCCGAAATATTCCCAACCTTTTTTCTTTTATTTTAAAGTATTTCATTAAACCTTAATTTACAAACCGTAATTTTGGGAGCGTGACAACTAAAATCTAATTTTAATACTACAAGTAATGAGTAGTGTTTAATAATATATCACGACTACCCAGTGTCTAACAATGTATTACTTTATTCGTGATTAATATTATCATGTAATTCAATCTCTTTATCCTAAATGTTTTAATTAAATATAAGACATAAAATATATCACCTTGTATAATTTAATTTTATATTTTTTTAATATCTTAAGTAAACTTATTTTATCAAATAAAATTAAGAGCACATATCGATTAATTTGAACATAACCTTGTATTTTTATAGTCTCATTCAATTAAAAGACTTAAGATATCACTTCTATTATATAAAATGGACAAATTCTATTTTAATCACACACATCCCTCTTCACCAGCTATGTCATATCTGATTATTTTTTTATAGTTTATCTCGTTACAAATGATATTTAAAAATATTAAAAATATGTCATTCTCAATGTTGAGAACCATAATAATCTTAAGTTTATGGATCCCATACACTATTGTCACTATAAGAATTGTTTATAATACTTATATAATAATTTATCTAGCAATCTCATGTTAGGTCAATCTAGTATATTAATTTACTAATTTATACTCATATATTGACTTGATATCTTATATAACACATATATATTGTCATCAGTTATTACACATATTAATCTCTATACATTATTATTGTCTTATTCATAATAATGTTTGAACAAGGATATTTAATAATAGTATTCAATTAATTAAACCTACTACTTTAAGGACATTGTTATATTTATTAAATACACATATATGTAACAATAAAATAAAAAATGATATATATATATATATATATATATATACACCATATAAATCGACAATATCATAATATATAAAAAATAAATATACTAAATATCTAAAAAATACTATTAAATTTATGGCATATATTAATACGAACCTCATCCTAATTGTACATATCGCGTAGGTAAAATATTTCCATTGTCCAATCTTAATCGAGTAAGACTCTATAGTATGTCAAAATTTTATATCAATATAAATACAATCCATCAACCAATATGTAATGAACTTGTCATCAAGAACTCTTTTGTATGATTTTTGATTACTTTAGTTAAAAATTTACTATTCTAATTATTTATCAATGTTTATTAAGAAACATGAATTTAAATCGAGTCAATGAAAACTTCAATCATATGTATCAAGCTAACAAATCATGTCTTTACTATCATCCATTTTTAAATATAATTAATCTCGTACTGATACATTATGTGAACTATGTGCATCTACACCAAATTTGACTATAATGTCTCAAGTCAAAAGATGACATCGCACACTAGTGTAATTATATGATAAATTAATAATTACATGCAATACCATATAATTTATTGTTGTGTGGTCATGTTTGAAAAAAAAAATTTGCTAATTATTTAATTCATACTAATATCCTAATAACGTGATTGTCACGTTACTCGCACTAATATTATATCATAATATTCATCGGGGATATTTACTGTACTTTCTATGTAATATTATTGTCCATTTGATATCATCTCCACAGAGAAAGACTTTAATAATTTTATTTAATAGTTAAAAGAATTATTAGGACAATTTATAAATATAATTTATATAAATGCATGATTAAATAAAAGAAACAACACATATTTGTGAATAAACAAACTCTTTCTTTCATTAATAAATAAAGTATATACAAGATTAAGTATATCTCTAAAATCAATAACATAAATGACTTGTAAGACATATTCTAACACAACTCAAGTCTAAGCACAAAGCATCTCAACATACTACTACATACAAGATTCGATTTGGAAAGAAAGGTCATAAAAATCATTAAAAAAAATTATGCTCTTAGTTTGTTGCAATAGAAATTGAAGAACATTATTGCAACAAAAATTATAATACAAAATAGATTTTGAATTTAAATCAGATATACCAAATCAAATCACAATATCTCATATCAAAGCAAAAAAGAACCATTTTTAAAATAAAGAAAAATCATTTATGTGATCTCATAATAAGAAGTTATGCACAACTGCTATAAATGAAACAAATGTTTGAAAATTATTGTATTGTGCTTAATCTTTTAACTATCTATTGTGATGATTTGAGTACAATAAATGTATTTAAGAACCATGTGCAACATTATAAGATAAAGCATATTGATATTAGGCATTATTTCATTATAGATTTGGCAAAAAGTAGAATTGTCACTTTAAAGCATGTAAAAAATGAAAAGCAATTTATTAATATTTTTATCATACCTTTTGATGCAACTAGATTTGTCTCCTTAAGCAAAGTTTTAAGCATATGCTTTATATAATTCTCAAAACTCATTGTTTTAAACTTATTTGTGGAGAATTATTATATTGCATAGTTTAAATTTTCAATTTAGTGTATCAACTTTATTATTTAAGTTTGAACACTATGTGTCATGATTTAAAATAAACAAATCTAGAGCTAGTTTTTTATGCACTTTTATGATTGTTTGCTTATTTCAAAATTAATTTTTGAGATTGATATAATTCTAAGAAAAAATTTATGATTGTAAGCTATAATTATTTGGCTATATTCTTATTTCAAATGTCAAATTTTGTACATACTTTATAATTAAAAATAGCTACCTATATTATTGTGTAAAGTTATTTATGAGTAATCTGGGTCTATATATCACCAATATATAGTGAACAATCTATCATAAGAAAAAATTTGCCTCAATAGTAAAGTAAAAGCTCTTGATTTTGAAAAAAAAAATTAAAAAAAAAAAAAAAGAGAATACAATAATAAGAAACAAATATATACTAGTCATTCATATGCATGATATTTTTCAAAAATAAAATTAAAATCAAAATAATATGATTAGTTAAACTCGTTCATTTTATATTCTTCTCACATTATTGAAGTCAATTAAATCAAAGAAGAATTTTGAGTCAATCTTTACACGTACACATATTAAAGTTCAAGAATTTTATTGAATTGACGTTATGGTGTAAAGGTTTTTAGAGTTCTTACGGTGATTTTTAATGAATTTTAAATTGGAAAAAAAATTTAAAATCATATTGATATGAAGCATTCATATGTTGAAGTTTAAAATTTTATTTTATTTGTTTAATTTTTGTGTGAATTTTGTACTCTTTCTCATGGGTACTGTTTTGCATGGTTCGTAAAGTATTTTGGCCTTTAGCAAAAATAAGTCATGCATGTACAGGGCTTCAATTGAAATAAGAAACATTGAAATTAAATTTGGATTTTTTACTTATAATTGACCTAACTTCTATTTTCTCTTTATTGGAACAACAATGATGCAATCATATGATGCCAAGACTTTTACAAAACCATCATATGCATCACCTTAAAGGAGCTACAACGCATTTCTACTGCTTTTGCATCTCTAAAAGCTCCTTAAAATTCAATTTTAGTAGCTTTAACTTTTGTAATTTTTGTTCTTGAACCTATTAAAACATGACATTCTTAGTTAATAACTTTTCAATACATGCTTTATAACCACCTGATGCTTTTATTATTATTTTTATACTTGTTATGACTAATCTTGACATTTTAGTTTAAGTTTTTATTGTTTCATGATTGAGTCAATGCTTTTCCGTTTGCTCACTCCTCAAAGAAGTGTAGAATAATCTCTTCACCACCTTTGAATGCTTCTCACATTATCAACATATTGATTTATCTCTTGTGAGATTAAGTTCGAACATCTATCATTGATACCTCATACCTTAAGCATGTTCAAGGAATTCTTATAAGTTCGCACAGCTACACAAGATCAAGCTTACAGCACTACATTAGCTTTTTTTTCTATTTCTGCTCCAATTGTTGTTTCAACACCTACTCTTGGACTACTTGAGTCTCCTATTCAACACTTATTGCTCCAACCTTGAACACTCTAATCCAAGAATCCTAAACTCAAGCTTATAATGAATCACAAAATTCAATCAACCAAAAGGTGTAAATGGTCTCCTCTACACCTTTGTAACACTTCTCTCATCATCATTAGGTTATTTTACTTATTTATGTAATGGGTAAACTAAGATTTTATTTGAATATTTTTACTTGCATTATTGTTTTTCTATTTGTGCTTTGGTTTGTTGGGTTTACAAATGTTGGTTAAGTTTGTCACATGAATTACTGGATAATGTAGTTGCTTGCTCTTGCATTTGTTTTTTGGGTTTTACATGTTTGTGGTTGCTTGTTGGATAATGCTTTTACTTGTACTCTTGGAAATTTCTGTTGATTATTTCTCTATTTAGTGCTATGTTTTGACCATATTTTACTTTCTTTTGGTACTTTATGGCAAAAAGTATAGTAATATGGGATTACAAGTGACATTTAACAAAAAAGAGTAATATGGTAAAGGATTAAAATATACAATAACACGCATTAAACATAATGATTGGTTCTTTCAAGCATTTCATCAAACACTTGAAATTTCAAATGTGCATACATTATATATATGTATTATTTTCTATCGTAGATGAGTTTTAACTATGCATAAATGATGGGTGACGAATACATACCTTCAATTTTGTAAAGGAACTACAATTCACACCACCAAAATGCAAGGGAGAAGCTTGGACAAAAATTCAAGATGGGAGAGCTTTGTTTTGATTTCAAAAATCATCCAAAATTAGAAAAGTTACCCATATATATATATATATATATATTTATCCATGATTTTTATATTTTCCCTTGCTTTTAATTAAAAAGTGAATATGAGTCTTGGACATAATGATAATCATCCATGTACTTAAATACAAGATATTTAATTAACTTTTAAACAAATGCAATTAAGTATAACTTTATAAGTTTATGTGCAATTATCCAATAATTACACATTTGTATTTAGGCCCATTAATAATTTATATTATTAATTTGACAATATAATTTATATTAAATTATATTTTGATACAAAGTTATGAAAATTATTCAAAAGAATTCATAAATATACATAATATTTATATATATTTATTTCGACCTAAATATTATCTCAAAAGTGTTGGTCTTTTTATTAATAATATTTTTTTTTCAAACATCTCTCACTGCCTTTGGTTAATAGTGTGAGCATATAGATTTATTATAGAATAACTGTGAACTTATTTTGAATTCTTTGGGTTTTGAACTATTTAAAAATTCAACAACTATGATTATCATCTAGTAATGTGTCATAACTCCTAAACCACAATAAAGTTGTGTTTCATCCAATCTCATCCTAATTATACATACCTTATGGATAAAATTCTTCTGTTATTTAATTCTAAGTAAAAGTCCATAGTATGTCAAAATTTTATACTGATATTAATACAAACTATCAATTAATATGTGCTAAATTTGTCATCACGAACTTTTTCGTGTGACATTTAATCATTCTAACTAAATATTTATTATTTTAACTATTTATCAATGTTCGTGAAGAAACTCAAATTTAGGTCAAGTCAGTTGTAACTCTAATTCTATACATCGAGTTAACGGATCTCATCTTAGTCATCACTTATTTTCAAATGTAAATAACACGTGACCAAACTAACATTATTATAGAAGACATAATAAGTTTCGTATTTATATACCATACGAACCACGTGCATCTAAATCAAATTCGACTATGATGTCTCAAGTCAAAGAATAACATTACGCACTAGCACAATCATATAATAAATCATTAATTATATGCAATATCAAATGTTTATCGTTATATAGCTATGTTCGAAAAATAATTCTTTAACTATTTAATCTATATTAATGTCCTAGTAATATGAATATTATATTACTCGTATTAATATCATCTCATAATATTTAACGAACACATTTAGTATACCTACTATTTGATATCATTATCCATTCGATATCACCTCCATAAGAAATTGGTTTTAATAATTTTATTTTATAATTATATAAATTATTAGGATAATTCACAAATATAATTTATTTATATGCATGACTAAATAAAGAAAACAGTCTATATTTGTAAATAAAGAACATTTTTTTTATTAATAAAAAATATATATACAAGACAAAGTATATTTGTAAAGCAGATAACACAAATGGCTTTTAGAGTATATCCTAATATATAGGACTATAAGTGACAAATGAGCACATATTCAGAAAGAGTAGAATTTTTAATAGCAAGGCATTGAAGAGGGTAGTCATTTCTATAATGTTTGTAGTCGTTCTTATGCTTCCTTATGTTTCAATAATTTATCTTGTTAACTTTTAAGAAACATGGTTGTTTTGAGTTAATTCTTGTGGAATGTTTTGCCAAAAAAAATGTTAAAGCCATTTCTATAATATGAGTAGTTATTTTTATGCTTTACCATGTTTCAATAATTCATCTTGTTAACTTTTGAGAAATGTAGCTGTTTTGAGTTAATACTTGTGGAGATGTTTTTCTAAAAGAATGTTAAATGAAGAGATTGTTAAGATTTGAAATACTAGCATCTTGAGAAAAACTATTTTGTATACTACTCTTTTGTAACATGTTGACCTTTCATATTGGTTATTATTCATTCAACATAATACTGTTCATTCGTCTTTTTATAATTTTTATAATTTTTACATGAGAAACATTTTTAAGTTTTCTAACTATATTAGGCAGTGTTGATCTTCATGCATGACTAAAAAACTTATTTTGGAATATGTTTTACAAAAAAAAAAAGAAAAAAGAATATTAAGGAAATAAAAATTTTATTTAAAAAAGATTTCTTTCTATTTAAAAAAATACATTTCTTTTTTATTTTAAAAAGTAAAATCGTACAAAACAAGAGCTAGATTTTTGTTATATATATGTGCATTATTTGTTTTATGCAATAACCTTGAAGAACGCTAAAAAGGATAGTGTGTGCAACAAGTTTTGTTTCCTCCACTTACGGGTTATTTTCATGTTGTTAATGATTTCCTTAATGCTTTAAAGTGAAAAATAACTTAATAAAAATTATAAGTTTGTAATTTTTAACTTCATAAGCTTAGAGAGTGTTCTATTAAGTATTGTGAAGATATTTTTATTTTGTTGCTCAAGAGAAGATTTGTATTTATTTAAAGAAGTTCAAAGGAAGTTAGCAAAAGGATCTTACTGAATTAAGTCAAAAGAATTTTGGCATATTAAGACAAGGGAATCTCAATAAATAAGGCCACTATAAAAAATTTAACATTATAGCAACAATAATAAGAGGAAGTGTTTATTTTGTATAACTCCACTAGTATTTATAATCATTAATTTTCTTACTAAGTTATTTTTCTCTAGGCATGGCTTTTTGAATATAAAATTAAAAATTTTGAATCATATTAAAATTCTTCGTCTTCTTGATTTACTTGCTTGGTCATAGGATATTAAATTAATTGATTAAATTAATTAAAGTTAGTAAATATTTGCTAAAATGAAACTATCTTCGGTCTTTTCTTTTCTTTGCCATGTCTTTCTAATTTTTGTGTACGAATGATGAAGTCATGTTTAGTTGAGTAGTCATATTTTAAAGAATTAATTTTCATTATCTTTTGATTTAAACCATTAAAGTGTTTTGTTTCATTAAGTTTATTGAATATTTATGATGGTTAAAAATTTGCTTGATTAAATTGATACTTACTTTACTGTAATGTTTAAAAGTAAGAACTTTGATCTTCTGTTTTCTCGTAAAAGTAGATGCATAGACAATTGCATAGGAATTACACTAGTCAAGCAAAGAAGAATTCTACTATCATCTTGAGATGATAGTGGATTGATTTCTTTACTGTCATTTTGATTTGAATTAATATTCATAATAAAATTATAAATTAAACATTGGTAAATTTTGCTGCCTTGCTAACTTTTGTTTGTTGAATTTATCCTTTATTATTTTTATTCTTATCTATTGCAACTAGTTTTATTCCTACACGTTTTCTATTTAATTTATTATTCTTATTAAAAAAAATTCAATTATTGTAAACTAGGTTAGGTTTAGATTAATTTTGTGTTTAATTTAGTTTTTCCATTTATTAGAAATCTTTGTAGGTTTGATATCGTTATCACTTACCTATACTCTAATAGATTTGTGTGTTTATGAGTTAATTATGATTGTAAAATTTTACAATGTTTTATGAGGTTAAATCTCTTGTTTGTTTACTAAGATAATAGTGAGAAAGTGACAGAAAACGAGTGAAACTCTCATTATGAAAGTTCTCTTTTACAAGAGTTATAAAAGAGTGAGAGAAAGCCTGTAAGTGAACACAAGTAATCTATCTATAAGTAAATCAGTGCTAATGTGGCTGTTTGTTGATTTTTTACTAATATGGCATGTTGACTGAAGAGTCTAGAAGAAAATGCTCTTGTAGGAAGCATTATACCTATGCTTAAGAATTGACCCACATTCAAGTTATTATAAGGAAGAAAGAAATAGTTGAACTTAAAATTCTATTGTCGGGGACTTGGTTAAGGTACATGCATGTATCATTGCAGTTAAAAAATTGTGTGTTAAAAGCTGAAAATAGTCTTTATAAAACTTAAAATAAAAAAATATATTCAAATAATACTTAAAATATATAATAAAAATTTTAAACATATTAAAAAAAATTAAAATATGTCGCGAATAATATTTAAAATATAAATAAAAAATTTGAAATGATATTTAAAAGACTTAAAAAATTAAATATAAGAATACACACATACACACACCGTAGTCTAAACCATTATTAAGATATATGCTATTATTCTTGATGTAGTTTTATCTCATGTTATAGCAATGAAAAGATATATTAAAAGATAATAGACGAAAAACAAAGAGTGAATTGAAATTTTCTTAAAGTATCTGTCAGTCAATAATAAGAGTAAGAATTTAATTAATTTTAATAGACGAGATAACTAGTATAAATTACTTTGAGAAATTATTTAACATAACCAAAGCCTAACCCTACTCCACTCCAATCCACTTCATCCCCAAGCACAAATTTGAATTAAAGAAATTTTACCTTAAAGTTTGACGTGAGCAAAATAGATTCTTTAATCTTTTCCTTTACGATAGAATAACTAAAAAAAATTATTTATATTAATTTTAATAAAAGTATGCAAAATTAAATTCCATTCTAGTTTTATGTGGAACCGAAACTTGTCATATTTAATAGAGCATCTTATTTTTCGGTTTTGTTTAGTTCAAGTTCTAAAATAGAATATTTTATTTATTAATTATTTCAATTTTATAACTTTTAACTCTTAAAAAAATTTAAATTAATATTATTAAATTATAAAAATAGTACAATATATAAATGAAAAACTAAATGATTAAAAGATATTAAAAATAATTTATAAAAAAATAATATATGATAATTTATCTAAAAGATATTTATTATTATTCAATTTAATAATATATAACAATTTATTTTTATAGTATATTTATATATATAGTAATAATATTATACTGTACATATATTTATTTATAGTAATTATTAACTTATTCAATAATTTTAAAATAAAAATTTATATATTATAATTTTATTAAATTATTATATAACTAGCATGATAAATTAAATTATATAAAATATTCTAAATGCATTACTTAATTCTTTCTATGTAATTCAATGGATAAAAAATATTTTTTAATAAATTATTTGTTGAATTAAATATAAAAATATTTTATGTTAAAATTATATTTATACAAATTTAACAATAAATTTTAATATCATGTACTATATTTGAGCTTGAAATATTTATTTAAAATTAATTTTTCATAATTTTAATTAAAAATTTTAAATGTTATTATTTTATTAGTTAAATAATTTATTAAATTTGAATTAGTATTTATTTTGTTTTTAAAATATAAAATAAAGTAAATAAGTATTTTTTTAATTTTTAAAAATAAATCATTTTCTCAATTCAGTTTTAGTTTCTCGATGTTTAGAACCAAAATCTATAATAAGAAAATCAGTTTCTATTTAGAATCGATTTTTTTTTAGCTCGGTTCTTGGTGATTCTGGTTTTATCCGAAATTACTGCACCCTCCTAAATTTTAGAAATATTTTATGCAACAAAAAACTTAATTTTTTATGTTATTTTAATTTTTTAATTTAAATAATATTTATTGAGTTGTATAATATTTGAAATGATGGAAGAAGAAAATATACCATAGACAAAATTTAAGAGGGAAAAAATAACTTTTTATATATTACATAGAGCTTTTGAAAAATTGAAGAAAGGCAACTATAAAACATTTAATTTTCAATAAAAAGAAAATGTGCGGTACATATATAATGATTGGATTACCTTATTTATATCTTGCATAATCCAAATAAAAAAATATATTAAATGCCTTGTTACAATACAATCAATGACATTAACATAGATTGCAACGAAATACCTTTAAGCGGCCCATAATTTTTAATCCTGCGTCCGGAGTGCTGCGGGACAATATGAATTTCCCCTGCCAAGTGATAATCAAGCGGAGATTTAAATTTATACTCGTAAAAATAACAAGAAACAGGGAAGTCTTCGTTGCGCATCTTTGAAGGACATCATATTGAAGACAGGCTAAATAGCTAACCAAAGAGTCAACCATACGATATCAAGTTTGTAATATACAGTTCTTACAACCCAAAATGAACATAAGTAATAATCATAGAAAACTCCAATGATATAGCGACTGATTTTGGACGAGAGAGCACTCCAGCGATAGAGATCAGACCCGTAATGCAAACATGTTGACAACAATCTGTTTCTTCCCAAACACTTGAATGAAAGCATGCAGTTATTCACCTTACGAAGATCTAGACATCTATCCATGTCCCACACTAGAGGATGCATACAGCTCAAGTAAGTTGAGTCTTGGTGCAGATACCACGAGCTTTCTCTTCTTTTTATAGCTATAACACTTTGAATCTGATATGATCAAGTTAACCAGCCGTGTGGAAGATATCTATGACGAAGTTATCTAAGGCAGGCCAAATACAATCAATTAAGATTAAGTTCTCAAGATTCAAGCAACTTGAGAAGAGATCATCGTTTTGAGATTTCTTAGATATTCTTACTCCAGACAGAACCAGAGTAATTAATGGTGCAAAACCATATGAGTTCAGTAATACTTTTATCATGCAAGGACATCGTTTGATAGCTTGCAAAGTCTCAAAACGTGTTAGAAGAAAACCAATGAGATCAGTTTCAAACTCTTCGAGACTGTGATTTGGCATAATAGAAAATTCTGCTCATAAAAGACTTTCTTTTACCTTGGAAATAAATCCTGAGTCTACGGAGTTGAAAGGCTGACGATAAGCAATACATGAAAAAGAAACATGCTGAAAGAACAACTCCCGCCAATCCGGCAATCCGCTCCAGAGCTCTCAAGCAACCTTTCTATCACAAAGCTACAAACACGTGGACATACTCACCCAAATTCACACGCAAATAATCCATAACGGCTTTCCCCCGATAAACAACATCCTCGTAAAATTCTTATCTTTCTACATTACATCTGGTAATCTTCTAAATGCCCATGAAGTTTTTGACAAAATCGAAACCCTACTATATGGAATCAGATGATTAGAGGCCATGCTAGAAGTGAAGCGCCAGAAAAATCAGTTGAATTGTACAAACAAACGGTAGAGAAGGAGAGTCAGCCGATGAGCTCACGTATTCGTTTCTTTTAAGTGCGTGTGCCAGATGCGGATCGTTGAAAGTGGGAGATCAGGTTCATATGAGAGTTTTGGTTAGTGGGAACTGCTCAAACTTGTTTATAAGGACCAGTTTAATGAATTCATTTTGCAATGAGAAGGGGGGATTCTGGGATTGGGTATGCACGTCGCATATTCGACGATATGCGGAAGAGAAATATTGTAAGTTGGAATTCTTTGCTTAAGGGGCACGTTAGATGTGGAGAGATTGATGGTGCACGAAAAGTTTTTGATGAGATGCCATAGAGGAATGCTGTCTCATGGGCGACTTTTATTCAGGTTGGGCTTAGAATGAGAAACGTAAGAAAGCATTGCCTTTGTTTAATGAGATGAGAAGAGCACATACAGGAGGCGGATCAAGTGGCATTTGTGGCAGTGTCGTCCGCTCGTGCTGAATTAGGGGATTTGAATTTGGGAAAGTGGATATACTCGTATGTTGAAGAGACATCGTGTGTTGGAAGGGGAACAATTTTAATTACTTTGAATAGTGTACTTATTCATATTTATGCAAGGAGGAGACGTGGGAGCTAGGAGAAAATCCTCATGGTTAGTAGCTAAATATATTGTTTCAAATTATGGCCTTTTGCTGTATGTGCTGATCATCATCATGGGAGCGGAAGGAATAATTCCTAGCGTGCTTAATTTAACTTGTTGCCTAGATTTCTGTTTGCTTGTAATGGTGTCTAATTTCTTAGCAGCAAACGTTCCCCTCCTCTTATATTCTACAAATTTAACGCCTTTGAACTTCTATATATTATTAGCAATGAATCTCCAACCCTATTACAGATAATGATTAATCATAGATGTCAAATAAATTATATTTTTACCTGCATAATCAAACTTAAAATATCTCCTATGTAATCCACCTTTTTCTACTAAAATCTTGAGTAGGGTTAGATATACAAATTTCAATATAAACTTATTTTTATAAACTAATGTGATATTGTTAATTTTTATTATATATTTTATATTTTTATACATATAAATTTAAGTGAGTATAAATAAATAAATTTAAATAGAACAATTTAACATAAATTATATAGATATAGTGAGATTATTTAATAAATTAAAAAAATTATTAATTAATTATAATTAAAAAATTAATAAAAACTTTACTATCTAATTATTTTATTATTTAATTTATATAAATTTTTAAATTTTTTATTAATTAAATAATTAAATCACATAATTAATACAGTAAAATTATCTTAATTAAAATTTTTTTATAAATATATAATATAAAATATATTAATAATATAAATTTTATGATAATAAATTGTATGCATAAATTTGTATAAGACGATGTAAGTAAATACTTTATTTGTAATGCTTACAATTTTATAAGGAGTCTCCTTTACTAGTGTTGATTTTTTTTTTTTATTCCTAGTATTATTGGTAAAATTTTAAAGGTTAGAAATAAATGTTAGGTTACTTTCTGGCATGAAATTTTACATCCGTGAACGAAAATAGGTGAACCGATCACCGAAGCAACCCAAATGTAAATAAATAATAAAGCAAAATAATGTTCTCCTATAAATACTACCGTATTGGCACCCTTACTTGCTGTCACAACGTCTTCGGTGCTCTCTTTTTTTTAACTTATTCTGAGCCATGGATACGACCCAAGACAGATCGGAGATCGCCTTCTTTGACGTAGAAACAACTGTTCCGACCGGACCCGGCCAACGCTTCGCCATTCTGGAGTTCGGCTCAATTTTAGTATGTCCTAAAAAGCTGGTAGAGCTCAACAGCTACTCTACTCTTGTCCGACCGGCCGACTCTTCCCTCCTCTCGTCTCTCTCCGTACGCTGCAATGGTATCACTCCCGATGCCGTCGCTTCCGCCCCTACCTTCGCCGATATCGCTGACCATGTCTTTGACATTCTCCACGGTCCGTGCGTGCAAACGTCTCGGCTTTCTTCTTTTTCTTTATATTTTTATATTATTCCTCTTTTTAATGTAGAATATTATGAATCTTTTTTCTTTTCTTTTTTGAAAAACTTTGTTAATATAGGGAGGATATGGGCCGGGCATAATATAATGAGGTTTGATTGCGCGAGAATAAGGGAAGCTTTTGCAGAGATCAGTCGACCGGCGCCGGAGCCCAAAGGAACGATTGATTCCTTGACATTGTTGACTCAGAAATTTGGAAGGAGAGCTGGTGACATGAAAGTAAATATTACTTGACTGGCTCTACTTGTTGAATTGCAAACATTTGGGGTTAATATAAACATGTATATGTTTAATGACTGCCAAAGATTTAATCTTGTCTTTTAATGTTTTTCTTTTGCTCTTTTCTGTTACTGTTAATTAGATTACGTGTTTTAGCATCGGTTGGGTATAATATTTGAATTTGGATACACCATGTTTGGTTGGCATGTTCTCTGTGTTTGTTTGGAAGGGACAAGAAGAGAATCAAATGTTCAATTGTCTGGTTACCCTGGAAGGATGAAATGAAGAAAAATCCAAAATTTGTTAATTTGATCAGTATGTTTTAACTTTGCATTAAGTTATCTAGTTGGCATTGTTCTTTCTGCCTCTTTTATGAAAGAACTGGGGTTTGTTGGGTTTGAATGATGGTCAACTTTCTTTCATTATTTTTTTTTTCTAGCCAAACAGGAGAAATAGTTTTTCTCTATTCTTTTCTTTCCCGCCTGCCTCCTTTTCTCTTATTTCCCTCATTACAAACAAAATATCTGCGGTATTATCACACGGTTTCATGCCTTTTGAATTCTAAAATTGTATTTAGCTAATTTGGCTTAGAGCATGTTAAAAAGTTGAAGCTTTCTTTATGTAATCTATTTGAAGTGAGAGCCTTATTGGACAAGTTTTGAAAATTTCAAGGGTGAGAAATTTTTAAACATGATACTAGTGTTCTAGCCTATTAAAGTATCATGCAATCAAGATTTTGTTATTGCCACTTGTGTTAACAAAACAAGAGTTGAGAGCCCCTGCCTTTTGTACAATTTTCAGTGTTGAATGATGGTTTTATATTTCATGTATATGATCATTGTTTACTTTTGGATGCTGATATCTTAATTCCTGTGCAGATGGCCTCTCTTGCAACCTATTTTGGGCTTGGACAGCAGACCCATAGGTATTTCTTTAGCCTGCAAGGGCTTATTTGACTTGCTTTTGCCTTTTTTCCTTGAAATATCATTTTATGCTGTAATCTTTCAGGAGCTTAGATGATGTTCGGATGAATCTCGAAGTTCTCAAGTATTGTGCAACTGTTTTGTTCTTGGTAATTCTCTAGTAGCAGTGAGATTCACTTCTTCTTGAATGATAGACATTGCAAGTTTTTGGATGCCTTAATATCTCTGTTTGCCTTCTATGTAATTTTAAGCTTATGCTCTATTTGCCAACCAATGAGAATTACACTTTCTATTGCTAGTTGGTCTTGCTATAGTATGTTTTGACATAGACCAGTCTGTTTGGTGTGCCAACAATACTTAGATAGTTTTTCCAAACTTTGGTGATAGTTGAAGATTCTCCAGGAAGTTCAATGATTTAGTCTACCATCCCTCTGAAGTTGACTTTAATTCATACCTAAGTACCCTATCACACCAGGAGAACATTGAGCACTTTGATTTTGTTTTGTAGTAACCATGATCAGTTACATGGTTTGTGCTAACCATGATCAGTTACATGGCATATTAGCTCGCAATAGCTCCTAAAGTATTGTAATTTCTTTTTACTACTTAATTTTGTAAGATGGTTAAATGTTGCATATGCTTAAATGGAGAGTAATGCTTCTCCTCCATATGCAAGCTTTTTTTATTCTACCCATGGCTGACTTCTGAATGAGGGTTTTGTGGGGTGACTGATGCACTTGCATGTTTCATAAGATCTCTGCTGTACCAGTTAACCATAAATTGCCATATGCACAGGAGTCAAGCCTCCCAGACATATTCACAGTGAACAGTTGGGTTTCCCCCAATGCTACGACAAGAAGTCGTAGTAGTGTTAAATCATCTCCTGAGGGAACAAGCCAAAACCTTACTACTTCAAGAATTAAGTTTGAAGAGGCTTCAGATATGTCTCTCCCAGGTCAAGGAATGGAGGAAAACCATCCAATATTTTCTCTTATGACTAAAAAAAGCGGGGAGGAGGACTCTATTCTGGCCGCATGTAGTAATGATCAACCAGATCCTTTTGATATGGGCCTACTCTGCAATCAGATAGAAACCAAATCCCTTCAACCTGATGTCACCATGGAAGAAAAATCAGAGTCACCTGGAATGTGCTCCACAGCATCTGTGTCCGAGGGCTCTAGTGGCTATGCCGGATTTGTAGAGCCGGATGAAGTTTCCATCCCATGCATCAGTGCATGTGTTGCCCCATTGTTTCCTGGGAGTCAAATTCAAAAAATTAAATTATTGCACAGAGATGTTGTTTTGCAGCTTTGTTGTTCCCGTTTGAGAATTCGATTTGGAATAAGCACGAAGTTTGTTGATCATTCTGGCCGGCCACGGTTGAACTTTGTCGTAGACACGTCTCTGAGTTTATGCAACGTTCTAAATGCATGTGATGATGTTGCACAGAAATTGACTGGGGATTCTGGTAGCAGCTCTGATTGGAGGCCTGTTTTGATCAGAAAAAATGGTTTCTCCAACCATCCCACAGTGAGATTGCAGTAAGTTCTCCCTCCATTGTTTTAATTCTTTCTTTTGGTAAGGAAATGGATGATTTCTACAATAATATATAAATCAAAGCCAATGAAATTTTGTTTTAAACATCAAATGCCTACAGCAGGAATTTAGGGTGCATTCATTTTTTTTTTTTAAAATTGTGATTTCATAAAATAAAAATGAAAAGGAAAATGGTGTTGTTTTGTATTTGGCATCTTTAACATTCAAAAATATGTTTGGTAACATTTTTTAAAACAATATGTTGAAATGGTTTGGTAACATTTTTTAAAACAATATTTCGAAATGAAAACAATAAAATATTTTTTTAAAATAATTAGGAATTTTATTTTTCAATGAATTATATCAGCTAAATATTATGTAATGGTTATTATAGGGGTTATTTAAATTAATTTGGTTAGTTGTAATTTTTTAAAAGAAAATTGAATAGGGTTGTTTATCATTTTTTAATTCTAAGAAAATCATAATTTTTAATATTGTTAAGTAATTGACTAAGAAGAAGAGGAAGGAGAATGCTGGTTGAATGTATGGCTTTCCTTGTGAAGAGATAGAGATGTATTTTCAAAATCCAAGTAAAACAACAACGAAAATAAAATAAAATACAATCTACTCTTATAACTAAAAAGTGAAAACTGTGTTTGTATCTTGTAAATACGAATTTATGAAAACTCTTACCTAACAAGTATCCAATTATTTTTTAGAAAATAAAAATGAAATTGCGGCCCGTAAAATGATAAATAAAAGGCCTTAAATAACCTGATGTGTTTTCTTTCATTTGATATTTCTCGGTACATGCAATGAAGCTCATTAAGTTGTATCTTGGGCTAAAAGATCACATATTGAAATTGCTCAATGATTTTCAGGCTTTTAGTTTATTTTGTTTTATTTTGTTAACACGCCCTCCCTTCCGGATGTTTTTAATGGTTTTAATGATGTATCTTGGTTAGTGGCAGAAATGAAACAGAAGTTTATGGGATTTTTGGAGATAAATATGGCAGTTGCAATGTGGAACTTTCTTTTCTACATTATGGCAAGCTGCTAATGAAATATCAATGTTTTGCTCAAGGCTTAAAACATAAACTAGACTCGTTTCTTGCATGCGTAGGCCAGCCTATTGGAAAATATTCAGATTAATTGCGCTTTGCTCTCCTTTTTTTCAGCATACCTACTGTAGTAATCAGGGACAATACCCAATTCACTACGGAGATTTACCAGAAAGAAGCATCCGGGACCGTTCAAAAGCTTGCCTTCATCAAATTTGATGCCACAGAACTTGATGCCTTATTGAAACCGGGAAACTTTGTGGATGCATTCCTCTCCTTAGATTCATACGACTATCAGCAGAGTGCAGGCATACGACTGGTTGCCAAAAAATTGATTATCCATTCAGAATGATGGAAGGGACTGGACTGGCATGTAAATGGGAAATTGTTTTTCAATGTACATAAGAATAGGATTGGAAATAACATGATACTAACGCAGATGATATTTGATTGAAACATTTGTAATTGTAAATACCATACTGTGTATTGGAAGTTTAAAGTGATAATGGATGGCCTATATTTATCAATTTGATCTCAAAATGAATTTATAGTTCCCCATAAGACCATCAAATTCTGATTAGATCCAGACAATGTCAATGTTATTGCTTGCAACTTTTGTGATATTTAATAGAATTGGTGCTTGCTTGGGGATCCCGATGTGAAATAAATAGCGTAGGGTAAGTGACGAAACAAGAAATTCTAGACAAACAAATAAAACATGTGTCGAAGGCTGTCCTCCTCAGTTTCGATTTAGCCGAAGTAATCGTCAAAATGGTTCGACACCAAAGATGCTGCAGTCCCCAGCGGTAGCCCAATTGGTTTAAATATCAATTCAGAGATACTCTGCTGTCATTGACTATTCCAATCCAATCAATTAATTCCATTCCATTCTTATAGTTTGATTCGTTATGGCAATCAATGATACATTACGGCCGCTATCAAAAAGGAAATTTTGTCGATTCCATGAAATCGGCAATTTTTTTTATTCATGGAATCGGCCGTAAAGTATCAGATTGCCATAAAAAAAAACACTTGAATATTTCAAGAAGTCATAACGAATATGAATTTTTTTTCTGTATTATTTTTCTCAATTAATTTAGAAAGCAATAAAAATATTAGCAGATATTCATATTGAAAAAACAAATTATTTTCTATCACTAAGAAAAATAATATTTCAGAAATTGTCAACTAATGAAAATTTTTTCTATTAACAGAGTTGTAATAATAACATTCATACGAGAACATGGAAAATATTTCCAATCCAATTTGTTTAATATTTACAATAATTGCACAAATATTGATGAGGTTGCACAATTTTTCACCCACCTAATAGGTCAAATTTGTAAAATTATGTATAATCATGTAAATAAACAGTTATTTTGAGAGTTTATTTTGGTGTGACTTGATCTCAAGTCCACCCAATAGAAGTAAAAGTGTCAAAATGTAAATAATAATAATATTATTAGTTCAATAACTTTTTTGTAACACCAAGGAGCTTTCTGAATATCATTGAAAAATTAAGAGGTCACAGATAATTAGGTTAAGAATTAGGGAGCAACAATATATTTTCTAAAGAATAATGCAGGCACGTGGGCCTCAATTCAGTGTGCCGAACGGGTCTGGACTCAAGATTGCCCTAGAAATAAGAAACGACTCACGCCACTTCCAATACAAAATCCGATCTGGTCTTTTCTCACCGTCTTCCACAATAAATAGTCCTTGTCAAGGACACACTGTACTGATAGTAAATTTATGTGAAATAAAAATAAAAAAAAAAATAGATTGTTGAAGAGGGGAATTGATTCCGTTTTGTCTTGAGGCACATATAAAAGTTGTGGGCTCTTGGCTTTTGGAAGGAAGTGCTCCTCTCAAGCTCGACGGTTGCCGTACATTTTGATAGAATCCAGCCGGCAATTTTGGGTTGTAAGCTATTTCCTGATCCTCTGGCTCCAACTCGTCCTCGTAGCTTCATTTGTCCAACAAGAGTAGACAATTCACAGCTGAAATAAAAACATTTCTTTTTTAGTGAACATAAAAATGAAATTACATAAGAGTTTTAGTTCAATGTCAAACTATAATATATGTAACTATCATTTAATCGTGACGCATTTAATTGAGCGGAAAAGTCAAACAAGTAAAATAATCCAACACTACTGCACTAACTAGCTATGAATTTAATAATTTATAACCAGAATATATTAAAATTAAAATAAATAATATAAATTAAAAAAATTATATATAAAATTTAAATTAGAATGAAAAAAATTATTGTAAGTCATTAAAATATTTTTAATTAATTTTTATCTCTATTCTTATTATTATATTATAATAATTATGATTATAATAATTTAAAAAATTAATAATAATAATAATAATAATTTTGTTAACAATAATTATAAAAATATTAATAAAAATAATAATTATTATTATATTTTTTTATAAATTTAGATAATTTTATTAAAAATAAGGGATAAAATAAATAATTTATTTTTTATATTTTTTTAAAAAATAAAATTAATAATTTATTATTTGAACTTGGGTAAAATAAAAATTTTAAAAATAAGAGTCCACTGCCTTCTTAAATTAAATTTTCATTGCTTGTACGCGGGTCCCACACATTTAATTTTCATTCTCATCATTGCTTAAATAGTAAATATTAAACTAGATTGTAATTTATTAAAATATATAAAAATTTAATACAATTATTATGTTTGATGTTAGATGATATTGCATGTATATAAAATATTATTATATTATATATATTATTTTATATTATAAATTAACTTATATTTATTTAATTAATATAAAAAATTTAATTTATTGCCATCATCTGCCGTTATCATCAGTGGATCACCATTGTTATTTGGAATCAATATGCATACTTTTACATTATTTTTTAATTAATTTATACAATGATATAATTATAATTTTTATTTGACTGATAATTTATTATAAATTTAAATTTAAAATTTTAGTTAATAAAAATTTTATATTAATGACAAACGATAATTTAAATAATAATGATAATCATATTATTGTATGAATTGATTAAAAAGTAATTTAAAAATATGTTTGAAAAGAAATGTCGACGACCGGCGCAGCGGACAGCGACTAACGGTGATAAACGGACAGTTCTAAATGCAGACAGAATTTTTGCAAATAATATAATTTAATATATTTTATTTATAAATAATAATAATATAATTTATTTAATATTATGTATCAGTCAGGGCGGGGCTGACCCATGGGTAGGCAAGGGTCAACTTTGCACTGGCTGGGTCAGGCCCGTACTGGCTGATGCAATACCAACCATGCCATTAATGCAGTCCAATGCTGTCCTCTAAAAATGCCTTGATAAGACGAAATTAAAGCGCTTGAAGAGAAGATTACATTATATTTATTGCACACAAACACATTAATTTTAACTTTATGATGTAATTTCAATTCATGTTATTTACAATTTGATATAATATATATATATATATATATACATATATAAATGTTGTCGATTGTATTGACGGCAAGGCTGAGAATTGACACAAATGAGAGGATTTATTGTTGAACAAATATGTAACTTTAAACTTATTTTATTAAAGTATTATTTTTGATGATAATCATTTATGCTTTTATTTATATTTAACACATGAAGAGAAGAATGTATTATATTGCACACAAAAATACAAAATTTAATATTATACTACAAATACTTTTAAGGCACATTATACATGCTTCTTCTTTTAAATTACTTTCAAATTATAATCAATTATTTTGGAGCACATTAGTCTTATATTCAATACTTTTCTTGAAACTACGGTATAAATTTTTAAAATTTATCTTTTCCTTATAAATTAAGGGAAGGGGACACAAATACAATCAAAGAGTACAAAAGTACAATAGATATTCATATGCCATGTTTGACAACGATAACTCATTCCCTTATTTTGATTAGAAAATCCTTTCAATAATTTAATGAAACAAAAAATTTATAGGAAAGTTTTTTGTGCTTAGATTTAAACATAATCATACATTTGGTATTTTAATATGTAATAATTGATAGTTTATGTGACAATGCATTTGATATTTCTTGCATCAATAATGATATTAAAAATTAAGGCTAAATTTTTAAAATATCGTAACAATTAATAGTATATTAATTTGTTGAAAATTGTATTAATTAAAAAATTAATTAAATAAAATATTGTTTACCTTTTTTAAAAAAATATGTTTAAAATTATATAGTTAGTTTGGATTGATATTTAATATGATTAATAATAAAACTTAAATATGAGCAATGGACTAATAATCTAACTAATAGTGTACATATTATTTATTAGTTAAAAATATGAAATTAATTTTTATTAAAATTCATTATACTTAGTTTCACGAAGAAGTTTGAGCATTTTTTTACTGTATAATCCATTCCACTTCCTTACTATATCAAATATAAAAACAATACTTTTATAAATAAATTTATACCTTTTAACTGATATCCTAAATTTTATCCTTCCAAATAATTCATCGTATTGGCAAGTAAATCACTCTGCATGGTCAACTACAATATTAAAAATTAGCACATTTGAGAACAATATTAAAAATTAGCACATTTGAGAACGGTAGTAGATCAAATTTAGAATGAATAACTCTAAATTTGTATTCGTATTCGCTAAAAATTTAGTATCAAACCTGTTATAAATTCGTGATAAATTTAATATTTTATTATTAAACTTATTTAAATAAATATTTAGCAAGAATATCTATGAGTTTTTAGTAAATTTTATTTTATATTTTTAATTATATTTACACTATTATTAACTATTAAATTTAAACTTATAAATTATTTAATTAAAACTATAAATTTTTAATATTAATTTAAAATAAAATATCATTCACTTCAAATATCAATTACATTCAATATAAAATAAAATTCATCACAACTATTTAAAATATATATAACTAATTTATAAATTTATATATAAAATATTAAAAATTTAAAATAAAAATTTATAAACTCATAAGTTCAAAACAATACTGATCAAAATTCGTATTTTATTTTATTCAATTGTAGTTAACACACATCCAATATAATTCATATAATAGTGAATAACAAATAATAAATTAAAAATTAAATATTTGCAGGTAATCGTTATGTATATTTACATATATTTATTCGTTCTCATACTCATTCTAAATTCACGAATTTAAAATTTTTTTTTTCAAATTTGACTCAAATAGTTAATAAGTATACTATATCAGTATAATAAAAGTTGCGAACTAACAAAATTACAGTAAAATTTCTATCACAAATACAATTTAGTCTTTTACTTCATGCAGGGAGTTTAGGGGATTGAATTCCTTAAGTTTAATATCCTCTCCATCATTTGGCAAAATGTAGTTTTAGTATTCATTTAATCACCATGTAATGAAATTCAAATCGATCCAAAAAATAAAAAAAAAATCACAACTTCAATTTGATTCAATAGAATTACAAACTAAAAAATATATATAGTTTTAATATATATTTAATTTAAATTAACTAAGATAATGAAGAAAATAATATATAATTTGTTTTGAACTTTAAACAAATATACTAGTTTAAAATAAAATAATAAAAATATTAATGTAAATAATTATAATTAAATTTATAAGAGTATATCAAAAGTGCAAAAAATAGTGAAACTAATTGCTACAATTAGACACTGTAAAAACTTGTAAATTTTACATAACAATATCAACAAATTTTTTTACAAAGTGAATGAGGATAAATAATATTTTATTTTTTTTAACATAGATTAGGATGACGGTAAATTAGATTTAGGATGAATATTTTTAAATTTGTACTTGCATTTATATTTATTAAAAAAAATTTAATACCAAACTCATAATGAGTTTAATATTTTATTACTAAATTTACTTATATAGATGTTTAACATTTATCAAATCTATGTAGATATCTGCAGATTTTTAGCGAATTTTTCATATTTTGAACTATACTTATACTATTATTAAATACTAAATTTAAACTTATAAATTATCTAATTAAAACTATAAATTTTTAGGATTAGTTAAAATAAAATACTTTAGTCACAAAAAATATCAACTACATTCAATATAAAATAAAATTTAATACAACTATTCAAAAAAATGCATAATTATTTTACAAATTTATATATAAAATATCAAAAATTTAAAGTAAAAGTTTATAAATTTATAAATTTAAAACAATAGTTATCAAATTTACATTTTTATTTTACTCGATTGTAACTAGCACTTACATAACATAATTATTGTTGATATATACTCTAAATTTAATATTATTTTTTATATATTTAGTATATTTATTTCTTATATATATTATGACATTAATAATTTATATAGTGTCTATATATATATTATTTATTATTTTATTATTATATATATGTGTATTTAATAAATGTAATAATACCCTTATAATAGTATGTTAAATTAATTAAATACTATTTTTAAATTTTAATCAAGTATTATTATAAATAAGATAACAATAATACATAAATATTAGTATGTATAGTGACTTATAATAAAATATATGTGTGTTATGATATGAGATAGCAAGTAAACACATAGGTATAAATCAGTAAACTAATATATTAGATCGATCCATTATAAGAATATTACACGGATCATTATATGAATATGATAAACTATTCTCATAGTGATAATGATGTATATGATCCTTAAATTTGAGATTATTATGGTTTTCAACATTGATAGTGATATATTTTAATATTTTTAAATGTTATCTATTATAAGATAAACTATAAAGAAAATAATTAGATATATCATGGCTCATATAGATGAATGTATATAATTAAAATAAAATTTATTTCTCTTATATAATGAGGGTGATTCTTAAATTTTTTGATTGAGTGAAATTATGAAAATATATGATCATACTTAAATAAGTCAATATATGATATTAACTTTATTTGATAAAATAAATCTACTAAAGATATTAAAAAATATAAAATTAAATTATATGAAAATGACATATTCTATATTTCATGTTTAATTGAAATATATAAGATAAAAAAATTTGAATTACACAGTAATATTAGTCAGGAATAAGATAATATTGAATATTAACATTCTTTTCACTTAAATAGTCATGATGTATTGTTAGATATTATTCATTACTTGTAATATCAAAATTATATTTTAGTGTTGCTACTAATGTTATAAAAACTTATTAAATTATACGTTAAAATCGAAAATAATAGTAACATAAATTCATAAAGATAAATTAATATATATATATATATAATTTTAGATGCATATAAAATTTATTAAGTTATTTAAGTATTGAATTTGACTAAATTTATAATATAAAAATTAAATTAAATTTTATTAATATATACTTTATTAAATAAATTAAATTTTATAAAAAAATTTAATATAATAATTTAATTTTAAATTAAAAAATTTTAAAATAATATTATAAATATAAAATATTCGCGTTGTAAATATAAGATAGTATTATAACCAAAGTCACAATACTAAAAAGAAACTAAGCCTGCTAACGTAAACTAAAAACCATTATGGGGTTCAATTGTATTTAAGTAAATCCAAACAATTTTACAGATAAAAGCAACCTTATCCGTGTTCAGCACGGGACTGAATGGTGCGTTTCCAAACTTTATCTAAGTGATCAGCTCTCATGGTCACCGCATATCTGACGCGAAAATAAACCCACCAGCCTCCGAGCAACAAAGATCGGTTGATGTTTACACACGTCAACCAATAACAAACGTGCACGTATTAGCTGTTAATATTCAACTCAGCCTTTCCTCGATTCCACCAATCACACGCATCCAACGGCACAAGAGAAAAAAAAAAAAAAATCACAGATCATTACACAAACATTTTTCAAAGAAGCGCGGCTGACCGCTAACCGAATATCTCTCTGCGAAATCGCCAGCTCTCAGACCCTACAATCTACACAAATAATCCAACAAAAAGAAAAAAAAAAAAGGCGTGAATATAGACTGAAGAGTCTAGAGAGGTAGAGAGTGAGCAAAAAGATAGAACACGTAGTGGAATTTGGTCCGCGTATGTAGCTACGGACACAGAGAGGAACACGATGCTCAATATTATTCTGTTCAAATCTTCTCTTCTTGGTTGCTGAATTCTGTGGATAGATTGCATTTCGCCAAATGTCGGCCGAAACGACATCCTCTCAGTTCAATTTGGAGGGAATCGACGATGTTCAGGACTACATTTGGGTGATTTTTCTCGAAATTTCATTTTTTTAATTTAATTTTATTACTAGCGTTCGGATGCCGAGAATATGTAGGGAAGTGAAACATACTGAGGTCCGAATGCTTGAGAGTTTCATTTCAGTGCCTGTGGAGAAAATGTACTTGTAGTGAAATAATGTGAAGTTTAGGGTTTTCAATTTTGCGTTGTAAACGACATAAGAGAAAGAGTCACGTTGGATGAGCTTTTTCAATAAGCTGTATGAATTTTTCGTTTTTCTTTTGGAGTTAATGGCTTTGAGAAACATGATAGGTTTTTCTTTTCTTTTCTAGCCTTTTCCCGGAAGCCAAACGGTGTCTGCATTTTTTTTTTTATCGTCAAAGCTGTTTGTTTTCTTTGTTGACATGTTTGATTTGTCTTTTAGTTAAGGACTACTTGGGAAAAGTCAAGGATTTAAATTTGGTTGCTTTCTTTTGTTTTTCTGTTCGCTTTCCATCTGGTTGCTGAGAAATCGGAGAACATAGCAAATAAAATGGCATATGATTATTATTATTATTATTATTATTATTGTTATTGTTATTGTTACTTTGTTGTTTAAGCTTGCTTCAAAAAAGTGTAAATAAAGATGGCATGGGAGAAACACTTGCGAATTTTATACATGAATACTGTAGTTAACATAATTGATACTTGTTTGCTGCAGATTGTTGATTGATTGCTTCCTTGTTATGATAGATTGAAAAAGTGATTGATGGTTTCAAGCTGCTGCTTTAAAAGCCAGAACTAAATATAATAACATGTTTCCTATTGAATTGCCATTTGTTTTGTGAAATAATTGCACTGGTTTAGATGAGTTAATGAAATTCCTTGTTTTTATGGTTTCAAATGGAGAATGTAGGACACAGAATTTTTGTTTCTTTTCATTTTTACCTCTTTCTTAGAAGCTGACAGCAATACTTATCTAACTTTAGGGGAGTAAATTATTGAAAATTTATTATTATGTTTGGAAATCTGATGGACTAATATCAAATTAAATGCAGGCAAATGAAGGAGAGGGATCACTGCCATGGGACAGATATAGTCATGTTTTCGATTTAGTGCAAAAAGGAAACCGTGCATTCCGTGAGAGTCATTTTGAAGAGGTGAAGGTTTAGCTTTTAATGCAGTCCACTTAGTTGTTTTTTTTTTTTTTGTGTTTGTTTGAGGGCAGTTTGAGAGAACCCTGTTCTTATCGTTCCTTTCATTTGGGAAATTTTTAACAAATGGATAAAGGGTTTGGGGGAGTTTAGTGCCTTGGGATGCAAGATTAGATCTGTCTATGATTAATCTCGGTTGTCCATGTAGATATTGCTTTATATATAGTTGAAACAATGACATATCTATACTAAATTTTTTTGGAGATTGAAGACGCAAGTCCAAATGGTTTGATGGACCTGATGTGCTGCATCACGAAAACTAGGGGGTAAATGCTATTTGTAGTGCCCATTGGTAATTACATGCTTTACATTTAGTGCCTTTTACAACCATCTGGACTGGAAACCTTCTGTTGCTCTTTGTGAACAATGCCCAAGATATATTTTTATGGTGGTCCATCTTAAGTTTGGTAGTGTTTCTACCTTCGGTTGGTTGTACTCAGTTTTGTTCACTAGTTCTTGTGTTCCTGCCCCTTTCTTCTGTCGCCTATTTTATAATTCATGCTTTGAATGTAAATTTGGGTCAAACAGCACATGATATGAATCAACCAATGAACCTTACTAATATTTTTTTGTCATTATTAGCTTCTTGAGATCTTTGTGTGGTTGTAAGATGTGATAATTCAGAACACATGAATTTGGTGATAGTTACTGAATATGGGTTTATGATTCATTATTAGGTGCTTGTATACTGCTCTTCTCAATTAGAAAAAGAGATGAGCTGCAAGATCAGTAATACTCCAGTCACAATACAATCACTTAGAAATCTTTACTCACGGTGCTTCATTCTTTGAAAGATTTCTTTTTGCACTTTGCTTTCATATACGTGGCTTCAAGGTGGCAAGTTCATTTAGGTAAAGCTTATGAAGTCTTGCATTTGGATTTATCTAGTGTGGTAGCCTCTAGATTTTAAGAGTTTTGGGAACTGGATATTGTCTTCCTTATGAGCTCTTTGCTTCCTTAGAAAGCCAAGGATATTAGTAACTTAATGCTCTTTGGTGGTGATTATGCACATACCTAAAGTTTGCAAATTCTTGTTTCACTTTTTCCCTTCAAAGCAATATTTCTGTTTATTCTACGCATTATCACAGAATTCAATGCACTTCTTTTTGGCCATCTCATCTGTCTACTGCAGGGGCTTATGATGTCAACTTAATTGTGGCAAGTACTAGTCGTGGGATCTTGTAATTTTTAAGCTAACGCTTTTCTCTGAGTAACACTTCTACTACCTGGTTCTCAATCTGCTTAAACTTGAAATCAATGTGGTTTTTGTCTTATTCTAGCATGTGTTTAAGCTCAAGTTGAGGGATATTAGTTTCGCCTTATGATAATTTAATACCCTTGGTTTCTTATACTAATTAGATTAGCTTGATTAAGAAACACTTAGAATAGCCCATTATGATAAGTGTTGATTGATTATTTTTCAATAATTTTTTTTCCATGCTCAGGCAATCAATAATTTTTCAAGAGCCAATAACATCAAACCCAGTGATCCTATTATTCTTGGCAACAGAAGTTCAGCTTATATCAGGTTCTTGTTTCCTTTTTTTTTTATATATATATATATTTTGGTGCTGTTAATGCCGTATTTTGTTCATTTTTTAATGTCATTTTTTATTGGTTGCATGATTGTTTAATCATTCTTTGGGTGAGTTTTGATCTAATTTTCAATTACTCTGATGAATTTGTTATCTTTTATCCAGGATCAGTCAATTCTTGAAACACAGACCTTCATCAGCTTCAGAATATAGACCGTTGAATGGTTTAGATCCTACAACACATGCTGAAGTATGTCTTCTTGCCTAATTCTTTGTGGGTCTGTTTACTTTTGTTAATCTATGATCGAAAGGAAAGGAATTCTCAAGAAAATAAGAATTCCTTTGTTTGTTTGGAATAAGAAAGGATGGAAAGAGAATTCTTCAGAAATTTTTATTTTTTCAAGTGGGGGAATGATGATTCCTCTTCCAAAGGTGAGGAATTCTCTTTTTCCCTCTAAAATTATTAAATTTTCAATTTTATCCATCATATATGTATTTTAGCACAAATTTTTTTATTTTGATTAATTTAATATAATTATTTTTAATTAAAAAATTAGTTTAAAAATTATTAACATAATATTATTTTACTTTATTTTATTTTATTTACAAATTAATTTATCATCATTGATGTTTATTTTTGTTATAAAAAAATTCAACACTATCTTATAAATTATAGCTATTATTTTTTTGTCGTACTTCTAATTATAAATATTTTTTATATGTTTCATAGGTATGTTAATTTATAATTTTATTTTATAACCTTATACTTGTTGTAGTTTATATAACAAGACATATTTATGTGATAATTTTAATTTTTTAAATTCTTTTAGAGACAAATTGACTAACAAATAAAATAAAAAAATATTATTACTTGTTATAATATAATTTTATAAATATTATTAAAAATTAAATACACTCTTAATAAACAAATTAAAGACAATTAGTTATATAAATATCAAATTATGGTTGTGTTCAAAATCAATTTATTCGTGAAAATTCATATGCGATTGAATTTATGAATTTTTAAAAAATTAAGTGATGTATTTAAAATATAAAATATATTTTTAATCAACAAATATATTTACAGAGTATAAGTTTGAATGTTTATTGCTAAATTATCTATTAAATTTATAGGATTCAATTATTTTATATTTAAAAATAAGTTTTAAAGTTGATTTAATTTTTTAATTTCGAAATGCATAAAATAGTTTAATAAAAGAATATTATTATTGAAACAAAAATAATTAATGAATATAACATGCATTTATATTTAAGAATATCAAGAAAATGATATTTATTACAATAAATATTTTCAACAAATACAATAATTCAAATTAAATGTAAAAATAATTAAAAATTTTAATCTATTAATAAATATAAATTAATTTAAAAGCAAATGTTATTTATGTCAAAATAAAAAATAATGAATTCTTTTCCATCAATGATTTCATGAGGTAAACAAATAAAGAGAAGCTCATTCTTTTCTTTTTTTTTTTAATTTCCTTTTTCTTTTTCTTATTTCTTTTTATTATTAAAAACAAACACAATCTGTATAACTGAAGAGATGTTCCTTTTTTATTTTATAACAACTACATTGTTGAAAAGTTGTGCAATATTTCAGCTTGCTCTAAAGGATGCTGAGAAGCTACTAAACCTTCGTAGTAATTCAGTGAAATCATACCTCCTAAAGGCTAATGCCCTCATTTTGGTGAGAACAGATTGCATGTTAATTTTTTATATTCTCGTTATGAAGATTATGTTTGGAATTATTGTGCTTCTACTAAACTTTGAAAGCATGATAGTTAAAGTACTTGGTAAACACTAACACTTACTTAGAAGCTAATGTTTTACATTCACTTTCCCTCTGATGCTTTACATATAATGATTCTATCTCACAAAAGCTATGGTTTCAAACCCATAACTCTTCAATTCCAAAATACTCGAAGATCAAGGATCACATGTGGTGATTTTTGGAACCCCAAGGGGGTTGGGTTGAATGGGAAAAAGCTCTTGGATATTGCCAAGATGTTAGGGGTTCAAATCCCTTTGGGGCCACCTACTGAAGATATTTATTTCTCATGATTTTCCTGGCTACCAAGGTTTTAGGGTTCAACAATAGTCCCTAGTTTATAACTCAAGAGTATAGAATTATAGGATTTTTGGTATCTAGAAAGAAAGTTGATTATTTTGGGAGTTACTCTCCATGAGAGTATCCTAGCCAATAATCAGTTGAGCCTTAATACATGCTATTTGGCAAAAAGTAAGAGACTCATAGATTGGAAGGTGCAAATAGAGCTTTTGAATATCTATATAAATACAAAGATTTGTGTATCCATACATCTTGAGCAAAAAAGAATCACTAGAGAAAGAAAGAGTATGAAACCAAATGTAAATGCAATTTCGTATCTTGCTACAAACTTGATTGTTGCTCAGCAACCACACGTTGTGTAACCAAATGCAAAGAGATCTTGGCGATCTTGGCGAAACTACCACTTATAAAATTGGGTACCAGTTTGCAAAGATATAGCCCATTTACCAGCTTGTTATTGTTTAAGGAAACCCTTCAATTGGTATTTTTTCATGAAAATAAAACATAAGGTAACAAATCTAATCTTTCACTAAGATTTTCAATAGATGTACCAAATTCAAGTTGATTATGTTTCGCTTCTTACTTGGGAAAGATGATCAAAGAATCCCCGAATAGTGTACAGAAAGGAACTCTAGATGCTTTATATATTTCTCTTTGAATGAGATTTTAGTTTATTTTACAATTAAAATCCCACTTTTTTCCGAGTCAGTTCCTCCACCACTATGAACCCCAATTAGTTTCAAACATTACACACGTTTTAGTTATTGAGAGAACCCAAGTACTCTCTTTTGGATCCAGGAAAACACTCTTAGAGATTTTTTTTCTCCTTATGTAAGATTTAGGAGTGAAACAAACAAACTATTAATATCCCAAAAGATTCTTCCAATGTATCATTTATGGGTCTAGTGGAATTCATAGGTATGAGAAGAAGCCTTATCATATAGAGATTTTGTTTTTCTGACCATAGTAAATCAGAGATAATAGAATTTTTTTCTATGTTTTTACAATTGACAGAAGAAAAAAATAGGAGTTAATTAATTGTAACACGTTATCTTTAAAAAAAATCTTTTGTAGTAAATCATTTATTAAAAAAAATTGATAAGCTTAATAAAAAAGCGAAAAAAGAAATAATAATTTGTTATTAGGTATTTACCATTGTACTCACAATGGTCGGCTGCACTATTGCTATCCATAAAGGAAGGATACATTTACCTATTTATTTAGTAGATTGTATGTTAAGACATGAAATGGGAGAATTTGTGCCCATTATAAATTTCTTAGACATTTACAAGATGATAATAAATCGTCTTGTTAATCATAAATAAAGCGAATATAGATTCATATGTGAATGGTGAACCTTATGATAAATATAACAGAGAAGAAGGTAGAAGTATATGCTTTAGGTCAACATATATGTATGTTTGCTCGCAAACCTTGAAAGGTAATTGATCATTTACGTGGATGTTCTTATGAGAAAACCCTTGTGATACAAGGACTCGTGCCATTTTGAGCATGTTATACCATTTTTAGTTGGTTTATTCTTTGAATTGGAGATTCCTAACAAGAGAGATACTTATTAGGAACAGGGATCTGGTCTTGTATCAATTGCAAAATACATTGTTCATTGCAACACTCCAAAAAAAGAGTGTCAATGACACAATAAAGAAATCCTTAGAAAGAGTGTCAATGATACAAAAAGCAACAACAACAAAAGCAGCAGAAATGAATAGATACATGATTAAGCTCTTAGCACTGAAATAAAGGAAAAAAATGAGAAAATAGTTAATGATACAATCATCCAATAAATTATAACTTAATTCTTCCATTGGTAACATTCATAGAATCAAAGTAATTGAGAACTCTGAGTTGAATGAATAAAAATAGTATTCTATTAAATTGAAGCTACTTCAATCACTCTGCTGGAGAACCACAAACAAGAAAAGAGCAAAGAATGGAGAAGGCATTAAGTAGGGAGCTAACATCTTATCTTTATTGGTTCGACCTCCTATTTTTTATGAAGAGAACAAATCCTTTTATGAAAGCCAAGAATTGTCCCCCTTGCTTGCTTACCAATTTTTTTTAATCTTGTTTTTAGGAAATTCTTCTATTCCTTTTATTTCTTATTATACAACATGGCTAAACTTGAAATAGATGAATTCATTAGGTTGAATCATTGCATAGAAATAAATAGCATAATTTGATCAAGGTAAGCTAATGTAATTAATATATTAAATTAATAGTTTTTTTGGTCAATTATTGAGTTGCATAAAATCAACTGAAATGGAAATCATTCTATAAAGCATCCCTTTTTTTTAATCTTTTTAATCACTGTTTGTAATACTATAAGAACTAGATGAGCGAAAATATAAAAAGGATAAAATTGGCAGGGGTTATGATATAATAAGGCCAAAGTGGAAATTTATGGAAAAGTTCTTTTGGATTGCTTTTCTTTTCTTTTTTTTTATTTTCTTCTAAGATCTTTTCCTTTTCTTCTTCTTCTACCTTTTTTTTAACATTTCCCCAATATCATAATTTTTTTATATGCCTCCTGGTTGTATATCGAGTCAGATTTGTCATATGAATACCCTTATGTTTTACATATATATAATCTGCCATTCTAGGATTCCAAATCCTAGTGCTATGACCAAAATGATTTCCTGCTTCCATAATCATCTCCAAATTGATGTTCCAATATCTTGCCATTTCTCCCCCACTTCCACTTTTGAAGTATAATTTTGGTTGCTAAAAAGAGAGCCGCTCATAATAAATGAAATTAATAATAATTGATTCAATGGTGACATGAGTAAAACAATTATCTACAGGTAGTGATGTCATTGCTGCAAGGATATGTTGTGCTAGGAGGAGTGGATTAGAAACAATTAGGAGGAAATATCTTATGGACAAGATTTTAATAGTAGGCTGTCATCTTTAGGGCTTGATTTGTTTGGTTGATGGATTTGTTGTCAAAGTATTATTTATGTCACTACCACTGGCCACTACAACTGGCTAATTGATATGCAAGGATCAGTATACTTCAATAAATGTATTATGCATATATAATTATCAAATACAGGTTGGTGTTGCCTGGTTTTGGCTAGGGGCTGCTTCAAATGTAGCCTGGCTGGATTTCAGGTTGGGCTGGAACTTCTCAGCTCAAGCTAATCTGAGCCAAAAAGAATTTCAATCATATGTTTAGATCTGTTCATATTGTCTTTGTCTCATTATGATTCAACCTTGTTTAAATTGCAGTTGGAAAGATATGAGATGGCCCACGATGTTATCCTTTCAGGCCTGCAGATTGATCCTTTTAGGTAACCTAACAGTTAATTCACTCAATTTCTTTTGTTATTTATTTTTATTTTCATAATTCTTTGGAAGTCATGGAAACATTTTTTTAATAGGTTTTTCTACATGGTTTATTTAAAAACTATTGGATAATGAGAATTTAATTGACTGATGTCTTCGGTGTTTGATTTGGTAATGTTTAGCAATCTTCTCCAAGCTTCTCTACAGAATTTGGAGAGGACAACTGCCAGTTTGAATGGGAGGAGAAGTTATGGGAGACCAGAACGTACAGATGACTTTGATTGCACACTTTGTCTGAAGTTACTGTATGAACCTATTACGACCCCTTGTGGGCATTCCTTTTGCCGATCATGTCTATTTCAGTCTATGGATCGTGGTAAATGTTCTGCATTTGATGATTCCTTCTTTTATCAATGCCTCCAGATCACTTAAATTTACAACTTTCCTGACCTTGTATTTGAAATATAGGTAACAAATGTCCATTGTGCCGAACAGTTCTTTTTATTAGTCCTAGGACATGTGCCATCAGGTGAGTAGTGTACATGACAATATTGTAAAATTTTTTTATTGCTGTATAAAAAGGGAAGAAGCTTTGCTCCCCAATATATGCTGTTTGCTTTAGCATGCATACTTGATCCAGAAGCATCCAAATTCGGGGGTTTCACCAAGAAGATCTAGGTGGCTTATAAAATGATGTCTCTTTAATGGTAGCATATTAACATTTAACTTGTGAGACAAATACTATTAAAAATTTGATATTTTGATTGGGTAAGGAGCAGTGGCAATAGGAAACTTTAAATGACTACCTGCACAAATTTGCAAGTTATATCTCTTTGGTGGGGCCCCCTTAATTATTGTCTTGTGCGCCATGCTTGCTGTGCAATGCAATGCAGTATAAGTTGGTGAGCAGGAAAGCTGTATTCCTCTTTCTGAAGTTAGTCTTTTCCATTATTTCTTGTTATGACAAATCTCAGAAATGTATAAATTACACAGCTGATTTATTTACTTATTTTTTCTGACATAGTTATACATTTACTTGGTTTACCAGTGTGACACTGAACAACATCATACAGAAGAATTTCCCTGAGGAATATGCTGAAAGGAAGTCAGAACATGATAATTTGACTAACTTTGGTGGTGATTTGATTCCTCTCTTTGTTATGGATGTTGTTATTCCATGTCAGAAGTTTCCACTCCACATATTTGAACCCCGCTACAGACTTATGGTGAGTTGTCATTCCTGTTACATTAACTAGATGGTTTTCATGTATTATATTTGAAAAACTCAAGAAAGCCATTTATGGAATCTCTCGTGAGTTTCAAGAGTCTACTGATACAAGATATTCTCTACACTCACACGGAAGTAAGAAGATAGTGTGTTTTTTTTTTTTTTTTTGGAATTCAAAGATGCTGCTGTAACTTATTATTATTACTGCTCAGGAAATTGTTACTTCTGGGAAGAATACTAAACTGAGACACAATTTGATGAAGTAATAGAACTCACATTATGCATTTTTTTTTCCAGCTTAACCACTGCATGGTTGCATTCTATTAATTATGCTGATTGGATATCTTGAAATACTTGACATCTGAAATTCTTGGTGACATTCACTGGAAAAATTTTCATTGATCTCAAAAGCTAATTAGGACCAAATTCTTTATTCAGTTGAAACCTGAGGCTATATAGAGGAGAGAGTGTTGCATGAATGGATAAATTTTTGCCTATTGATTGCTGACCTTGTTAAAGTAATCTGAAATCAGAATCATATTTACTTTATTCTAATATTTGTGTTGATGAGCAACAGGTGAGGAGAATAATGCAGGGAAATCATCGTATGGGAATGGTAGATTTTGTCACTAAATACTTTTCTTTTCTTGTGTAAGATGTATCAGTTGGACCAAAGAATCCTGCTGTCTCAGTTAGTTTGATTTTTTCTATCAATTGTGTAGGTCATCATTGATCCTACAACAGGTTCTGTAGCTGATTTTGCTTGCGAAGTGGAGATCACTGAGTAGGTGTTGGTTCCATGTCTTCTTCCTTTTGAGACCCTCTTCTCATATGTATATGTTTTTGTCTTATTTGAAATATGTGTCAGTACTTTTTTTTTTTGTTTTGTGCTGAACCTTAGTACCTTTTTTTCCTCTTTATCATCTACTCTTTGCTTCATTCAGGTGTGAACCACTTCCAGATGGACGGTTTGTTTTAGAGGTGACATATGATCTGTGCATTTGTACATTCCTTTTTTGTTTCTTTTTTCCCCATTTTTTAATTAAAGAGGCAACCTCTTATTTTTCATTTTGCATTCCAACAAAAATGAGTGCTATACGATGCAGATTGAAAGCCGTCGAAGATGTCGAATCCTTCGATCTTGGGATCAAGATGGGTGAGTGCTGTGATACTTAAATTTATTTATTTGTTATGCTTCCCTGGCTTATGTATGCTTAACTCTTTTATTTATTAGTTAGGCCTGAAGCACAGCTAATTTTACATGCAGATATCGTGTTGCAGAGGTTGAATGGGTGCAGGATGTATATCCAGAAGGGACTGAAGATAGAGCAGAGGTAAGTTTTCTGTTATTTTAGTTTTTATTTATTTTTTTATTTTTATCTGTATGTTACAAATATACTTTTAAATTCTTTAGGAATTGCAAAATTACATGCCTGACTGTTTGCATAGGATGTTAATAGACAGTAAACTGAAGGTAATATTTTGTATTGGTACTGAGGGCTTAAACGTGCATCAATATTCTAGTGATGCCAGACTTTCGAAATTGCTTCCACCGAGGCTGCAATTAAGTATTCTCAAATAGTTAACTATAGTTTAAAGCCAATTTTGAGAGCCTGATGTGTAGGAAAACTTGGGAAGACTACCATACAAGACGTAGCTTGCATGTTTGGGATGACATTGCATTGTAAAATACATTTTTTTTTTTGATAATTGAACACCCAAATTATGTTTGGAAAGTGATTATTTCCTAAAAGCAGTCCAAAGTAGCTTTTCGAAGTGGATTGTTTCACAATTTGACTTTTGTAAAGTGTATTAGCAAAATTACCCTTTATGAGACATAACTAATTTTTTTAGTAAAACTTGTATATTAAATTAAAATAATTGACTTCATAGTTAGAATTCGTTAATTAAATTAGATTATGATATTTTTATAGACTGAATAAATTGAAAAATCAAAAGTTGCCATTGTTACTATTTGGATGCTGGCCTTGTTAGTGACAAAAATTCCAATCAATGACAACACAAAGGAAATCATCAGATCCAAAATATTCTGAGCTATGCCATGGTGGAGTCATCGAGGGCCCCTGTAACATATCCATCAGATGGTAAGTGAGTTATGGTGCATTGCAACTTGAATTGACCAGATTGGCGATCAAAGTTCAATTCAGTTGGCTTTCACTGTAACTTGTCGCTGTTTGATGGTCAAGTTGGGGCACGAATCTTTGGGTGGCACATGCAACACTACCAAGCCCTGTTTTCCAACAAAGTTTCCACTACTGCATATACTGTAAAATTTTGAATTCAATGGTGCTAATTTGTCCACCTAACAACCTTTCCCTTTTGTCTCTGGTGATGGTGCAGTAATGTTGGCAGTTTAATCTATTTATTTTGTAACTTTTATTTTACACACTCACACACGCACACTATATAGGAATGATGCTAATGATATTCTAATGAATATAAATAGCAAAATGAGTTGATAAAAATACTATATGAATTAAAAGAACTTAATAAATCATTATTATTTATTTTATTTTGAAAGTTAAATAAATAATTATTAAATTAAATGATTTAATATCTCAAACTAAGTACATAAATATATTTAAATTCAGTTTACCTGTCCATTCTGGTCATTATACATCTATAACGCATTTATAAATTCCGTTTACCAAACATTTAGAAAAAAATATTTAAAAATTGAAGGTTATATTATTTACTTTAACAAAATATCTCATCGGCTTATTTTAAAGCTGTATTATTTAAAGAATAAGCTAGAATTGAGTAATCCCAAACATATCCTTAGATGTCTTAATATAATTGTTTTGTAGATCATATTTCAGTGAGTTGTTATCTATTGAGGCCTGTAAGTTATCTTTGCTTCAAGAAGCGCATGCATCAGAAAAGATATTGGTGCTTTAGCTCATCTTCACTTTGTTCACTTTACCGTGGATCTGGATGCTTACAGTTACAGGATATGACAAACAATGCAGCGGAATATGCTCGGTTGTGGTTAAGGAGGGAGAAAGAAGTAGCGGGACAAGGTAAAATAAGGAGGATCATACGAATGATCCATGCAAGTTCTGTTTGGTGTTTTCCTTGTCACTTCTCCAATATCTTTAAGACTCTGTCTTCCGGTTGAATAAACTTTTCAGGACAATATACATATCTATACCTATGTACTTAAGTAGTGCAAGCACACCCTAATACATACGGACAAATATTTTCTGTTTTCTCACCATGTTGCTTCTTTACGTCATGTGCTTATATGGCGGTGAATTTTGTGTACAGACAGACGAAGACTTGAGAAACTGCTTAATGTGGAAGCAATGATGCCTGCAGCACATGATGCTGAGCGCTTCAGTTTCTGGGTATACTTTTATTCTGCATTATGGTAATATAGGATTTAGTTGTGACTTTTTCCATGAGTGTTAGCATTTCTTGTCTGCAGCTTGCTACATTATCAGACCGCAGGCCTTCAGAAAGATTAGAACTCCTGCGCATAAGAGATACACAAGAGGTATGTACCAATTAAACCCCACTAGCAACTCGAGAAAGCATGGGATTAATGAAAAGTTGGGAGTGTCTGTATCACTGAGAACCAATGAATCTACCTAAGATTTTGGTGATATTCTTGTCACTGAACTGTTCTGTTATGAAAAATTTTAGCCTTATTATTGATATATAATTTGTTGTTGTGTGGAAATGTGGGATGCAAAAGTCTCACCTTTCTTATTTACTGCAGCACATAACGTACATCATGCACCAAATTGGAAATGCCTTCATTAACTTTATTTATTTTAAATTAATTATCCTTTCTATTTCTTCTGCAGAGAATAAGACGTGCGCTTATATATCTCAGAGCAGAAGATCAAGGCTGCAGATTGCAATGAGGGGAGTTGTTCAGCAGTTGTCTGCATCTTTTCGTTATTATTCGGAGACACAAATTAAATTCTTTTTACTGAAAATTTTTTTATATTCTTTGGTCCACATGTGAAGTTGTGGATTCCGAATTCTTATTGTAACAAACGAGTATAGCCAAAAGTAGTTAAAAATAACAAAAGCATAAATGAATGTTCAGAATAATGAGTTCTGATAGAATCTCTCAAGACCTTTAAGTCTATATACGCTTAAGTATCAATGTTAACGAGTAAAAATTTATGCTCTTTTCATGTTTTTGGAAGTTAGTTAAACTTGTTTCGTTGGCGTTCTGGGATTTCTTTTATTTATTTATATCAATGATGTTAGTGCTTAGCTTTCAATTGGTGTTCAATTGAAGTTGCCAAGGACTCGGCATTCAATCCGATAGCCTACGCTACATAATTATACGGGTTTATTTCCATCAATAAGAGAAAATCAGGTGCTTGGACTGCATGGCATTGACCATGATTGTATACCAATTTTATATCTTAAGAGACCGCTCCAGTTGTTCATCTGCCGCGTATGCGCGGAAGCTGGCTTTTCGTTTGTTGGCAGTCTGCAATGCTGCCGACTATTTTAGAATTTATTATAATTTATTGCTACTACATTCTTCGAAACTTCTGTCCCAGTGCTGCAGCTTAGGATCTGTTTGAAAATGTTAAAGAAAAATATTATATTGGAGTAATTTTATCATATATTTTTGCTACATTTGTGTAATTGTATTTTGTTGAAGGTTTTATAAAAAGATATACTTATATATTTCTCAGGTTGATTAATTAAAAAATTTTAAAATATATATATTTTAAATCATTA